>OZ023314.1:60175054-60370054 GCA_964007375.1 Ophion obscuratus
CTGTACGTTCTTAGAGCGCGAGAATCGGATTTGACTTTTCTACGCGGACTGTGGGTCGAACTTATACGTTTAATCAATTCGAAAGAAAGACTTGCAATAAGATAGTTCGTACGTAGATCGGAATTAAGACGTGATAAAAGAACTTGATTCGAAGTTGGTTGACGGGAGACTGAGATCGAGACTCGGTAGAAGAACTTTATGCGATGATAGTTGACGGGAGACTGAGATTGAGACTCGATAGAAGAACTTCATTTGATGGTGGTTGACAGGAGACTGCCTGCAGGAAGGAAGTTTTTAAAATGCGGAAGGATTCAGCAGTGGGAGATGGAACCTGAGGGAGAGTGTGGTCTTGGCCATCTAGTTCTTTGGGGATTGCTCTATTGGTCGTGAATGTATCGGTTAATTAGCGTGATTGGTCGCAGTATGGTGTGCGAGTAGGATACAGATTCGCTCGGCACGTGCGTGGCCTTCGATTCTGACTAATATGCGTATGAAGAGAAGGAGACCCTTGTCCCGTGTTTGGGCGGAAAAGCGCATGGGATATAGAGATCGATATCAGATCGATATCATGCATTCGCATCATTTGTGTTATGTCAATTTATGCCTATGGTGACTTCTCATATCAAGAGGTTTATATATCGGACTACGCTGCGAGACCGGATGTCTTATTTTTTAGTCAGAATTATAAATTCGCCGGAGCCGTCTAGGCTATGTTATGATTGAATAATCTAGGGTCGATGCTTCTCTTGGGCACCATTTGGATGGGCCGGCGTGGGATTTTTAGAGTCTGTTGATCGAAATGGGGGTTGGTTTTTCCCTGGATAACTCTTCTTGGAATATGCGTCTGAGATCGTGTTCTCGTTGACAGCCAATGGGATAGGAATAGTCGACAACTGACGGTGCTGCTATCGTGTATACATCGCTGTGGGTTGTCTATGCGTGCGAAACGTACGCACGTTTCTTTTTACGCTGTTATGCGTCTTATTCTCAGATTTATATATGTATAATAATAAGCTTATAATGGCAAATGAGGATATTGGGAATAATCGAGAGGAGGCACATTCGCTAGGATGTAACAATTTCTCCACGAGTTGGAAAGTCCACGCTGTCCCATGCATGTTTTTTTTTCTTAAAAATAAAAAACAAAATATGGACAATGAAGAGCACTAACAAATTAAACATATATAATTAAAAACCGACACATTTTATCTCTATTTTGAAACTTAGGGACGATTTTGTGAAAATTTGTGATAGGGGACTGTAATATTTTTCAGGAGACTGTTTAAATGAAAAAAAAAACACTTTTTATCGAATTTAACCAATTGAATGTCTTTATTTTTGTTAAAACTTTACCGTAGCTTGTTATGTATAATCAATGCTAAATCAAATAAAGAACAAATGCTGAATTATTGACGTTTTATCGGTCGAACATATTTCGACCTAATCTTGTCAAGTGCTTATAGCATATAGTAACTGGAATTAAACTAATTAAAATAAACTTTTTACCTTAAGAACGAGTTCATTATTAAACCTCGTACTCTAAAAAATAACAAGGTCAATCTTTTCATAATCTTCATAAAGGAACGTGAACTACTTCGTACAAAGCAGACAATATCTTGTACTATTAAATATCACAATCAACATCTCGTTACTAATACTTCTAGTAGCATGTAAATAAATAATTGTTATTATAGCTTACAACGAAATACGTTTTATCGTGGTTTTTTTCGAAAATATTAGACCTAATGTATTTGTCATAAACCGGCACAGGTAACTGAAAGTAATAAAATATTATTTTCTCTTTGAGGGTCAAATCTGGATTTAGTAATTTTTGCAATATTTGGGCGAAAGCTATATCGGAAACATCAGTATCATCAACTCTGAATGTGTAACCCTTATTGTCACATATTTTCAGAAAAGTTGCAGTTAATTTGCCATCCTCATTATCTATCTGATTAATTACACCGATATACCTACATTCCTTATTTTTTACCGGAAACTTATCTGACACGAAGTCTCCGACTTTATATTGGCTAATTAAAGTTAAAATTGGCCCAGCAACATTCTCGAATTCAGTATTGGACGGAATATCACACGAAACTTAAGTCTCTACAGTCTCTACTCTAGAGTCATAAATAGAATTGTCCTGCGTGTTAAGATCGGGTCTCGATTCGTTTTCACATACGAAGTTCGTTAATATTATCGACGTTAAGTTGTGCCTTTCCTTCATACTCTATTGTTTCGAAATTGAAATGCTGGCATTCATCATCACTAAAGTCATCATTACCTGAAAGAAACAGCATATTGTAATTCTCAGAAGTCCGAAGATAAGTGATATCTGGCGATGCCCTAGAGACAAACAGTCCCCTGGAGCATAAGACCTGTGTCATAAAATGGCGAGAGACTGTCCCCAGTGAACTGTTATTTTTGCAACAAAAGTTATCTAGAGCTAAAGCATTTGAAATCTTTCTAGAATTAAGAGTCACACATGCTAACTTATTAACTGAATAAATGATCTATGCAATTATTCAAATTTAGTCACATAAAATAATACGAAAGCTGCTTACCAGAGGACTGTTGAATCAAGCGAGTCTGTCCCGTCGTTCAGCCGCAAACGCAGCGCTGACACGGAATAATATGGCATTCTCTAGCTTAGCTCGGCTTTCAAATAAACTTTACTTGTGAATATTAAAATTAGGTAATGTTAGTATTAAAAATAAATATTAGCCGTGAACCGTGTCATTCTGGAAATGGGACACCACAGAGGACTGTGTTTTAGGATGTTTGAAAGACATTGAAATGAATATTGAGATATTACTTCATTATATGCATTAGTGTGCACCAAGAATAGGTAACGAATTATCGTTTCAGATATGTACAACTCAGTAATATCAATTTTAAATATATAAATTTGCCTGGGACATTAATTTTTCATTTAGTAGAGCAACACCCATTTCTACTGTTGTGGGTCGAAAAAATCTTTAAAAAAATTATTGCATTTTGTCAAAGTACAACCTCTTATAAAAATTCCCTGAAAATGTCATAATCATATGAGCACGAGAACCAAAGTTAAGGCCTTAGGCCACAGTAACGGGTATAAAATCATATGCAAATTTAACAATTTTTTCGTATGATAAAGTGATTCGCTCATAAAATTAATTACACATCTGATTTAGTATGAATATCCATCTGTTAGAAAATATATATATTTTTTTTTTCGATGTACAAAATGGCCGGCTACTAATATTTTCTTTTGGTATCTTTTTTCAGGCGCTCCGCGGCGTGACATTTAGCATCCACAATTTTTGACCTAGAACAAAAAACAAAAATTCTCCTCAATATACACTAGAATACCTAGAGAAGTACGGACGGAATTTAAAAAAAATATTGTTTCATTCAAAAGTTGTAGGTATTTGAACTTAAGAAATGAATTTTCAGTGAAAAATTTCGTTATAACTGCTCATCAAATGAAAAGTTTTCGTTTAATCAGAAACTTCACACGTACTTCTCTGCGAAATGCAATTAGGAACATAACTTTTAAATTTGAAGTAAGTCGAGGGAACATTGTTGAAGTTATTTGTCACGCCTTATGTTAGAAAAAATGTATATTTTTTCTAACAGCTTGATATTCATACTAAATAGATGTGTAATTAATTTTATGAGTAAATCACTTTTTCATACGAAAAAAATTGTTAAATTTGCACATGATTTTATACCTGTTACTGGGGCCCAAGGCCTTAAGGCTATCTATGGCGTGCTATCTGAGAGTACGAGCCTTCGTGCGTAGTATGCGATGAGCGGTATCGTCACTTTACTTCGCAGGCAGGCTTGTATTGTGATCTCGGATTTTGGGGGACACGAATACCTGAATGTACATTAGCTATAGTGTGTTTTGAAACATCTGCTCCATTTTTTGAGACCTTGGAGCAGGTGTATACTGGCTTTCTAAGTAGCGGCATCGAAAGTACATAGGGGTACGTAAATTTTAAATATGGATCAAACCCAGAAAATTACATATAATATTGGATTTGACAAAAAAAAACGCAAAGGCTGAGTCTACCTCAGCGCTGTCCGATAACAAAAATGGGAAAAAATCAGATCCCTGGGTTCATACACAGCTACCAGCCTCTTCCTGCATTTGTTTTGAAAGCTATCAGGCCTGTGTATGAGACCTTTCGAAGAAAGAATTGCTTGAAAGATGCGTACGCGGATTCACACAGAATAATAACGAGAGTTATAATAAACTCGTCTGGAACATCAGCCCGAAAGATGTTCTTGGAGGTATACTGCCAGTCCAAATTGGAGCTTGCACCTGTCTGCACTGTTTATGAAGGTGCTATTGCAGTTTCAAAGATTTTCGAAACATCGGGTGTACTCTGTGGTCCTCATGTCCCGGAGTTCGTCGCGAAGGAAGATGAGAGGACGTGTGTTGGTTGTCGAGCAGCGCGCGCAAGAGGGCTCGACAGAGAGAAGAATGGATTTTTATTTTTGGCCCAAAAAACTGGATTTTTGAACCCCGTAAATCGAACTTTTTGGAAAAATTCTCTCCATTTTTGTAAATCCAAATATCGCTAGACCCTTCGTTCACGAGATCCGTATAGGAATAGACGAATGAGATCTTTTTAGTTCTCTGATTTCAGATGAGTCATTCCAAAGTTATCATGGTCAGCACGTGTCATGATAAAAAAGGTGTTTTGAAGCAACGTCCATATTTTCCCCAGTTGTCAAGATTTCCTCATTCAAAAGTACATAGCAGGACCTCAAAACATCCACTAATCGATACCCCCGACTGTATTTTAATAGCATTTTTTTAACAAGGCTAAACTAATTATGAAATTCCCTCAATTTTTCCGCGTACAAATAGATATAACCCCTTAACCATGCAAGCCAAGACCTTGCATAGCATTTTCAGTATACTTGCGTGGTTCATTCGTTTCATTTTTTCTTTCATGATGATTTTAATTTTTTCTTATAATAATGGGATTAAAAAAACATTTCCATAGCATTATGTCTAAGGTTTAACAATTTTGTGCACAGCATTTCTTGTTTATTTGCATAATACGTACATTATATTGGGTGTACAACTTAATTCGGTCCGTTTTTTGCTTAAAATACGCACTTATTTGAATGATAAAATGAATTAATACATTAATCAAAATATTGTCCATAACTAGCCACTACTTTTCCCCATCTTTCTGGTAATTCATGAATTCCGCCGCGGAAGAAGCGTTCATCTTTTGAAGCCAAGAATTAATCGAGCCAATTTTTGATACTCTGTTGTGACGTGAAGCGTATTCCAGTCAAAGCGTTCTGCATCGATCGAAACAAATGGTAGTCGGAAGGGGCAAGGTCTGGGCTATAAGGCGGCTGAGCCAGAATTTCCCACCCGCTATTTTCCAAATATTTTTTAACCACAATAGCAACGTAAAGCCGAGCGTTGTCATGTTAAAGGATTATGGACTCGTGTCCGGTCGCATATTCTGGACGTTTTGCGGCTATAGCTCGCTTTAAACGGATCAATTGTTGCCTGTAGCTGTACACCATAAACTTCCACAAGCGTTTGGTGGGCTTCAGCTGCACTTGTCTTCCAATTGAAACAGAAAATCAACACTTCCCGCAAATAGTGCTTATTTGGGATGAATTTCGACATTTTCACCGCAGTAAAAATTAGACTTGATGCGCAAAACTTAAAGGTCTGTAAGCGATATTTGGTTAAGAGATGTTGATACTTCACGATACAGCAAAAATCAGCTGTTGCTATCAACCACTTATAGCACCTAGAGCCATCTTTTGAAAACGGACCGAACTAAGTTGTACACCCAATACTTGGCTATTTTATTACTCATTTCATATAATATGATTCAATTATTTAATAGAAAAAATATAATAAAGGCATTGTTTGAATTAAAACAAAAAAGAATTATTTTAGAGATAATCCATAATTTATTCTAGGTGAACCAAACAACAATGTATTCGAAGGGATTTTGGTTTATCGTTTGGCGTACTTATTTACCTTTTTGAAAGTTTCCACTGCGTATTATTTTAACTGTAATCATAATTGATGTTGCCAATATTGTATTACGCTTATTTTTTTTTTTTTTTTTTTTTTTCGAAATCATTTCCATTAAAGAATTTACCATTTCTATTCTTGTTGTTATAATAACTATTACAATTGTAATTATTATTGCTTACATTTTCATTATTATTATTTTGAATACTGTTACTACTAATGTTATCAATAGCAATTTGTGAATAGAAACAACTTATTGTTAGAATTTTTATTATGCCTATTATCGTTATTATTATTATTTTTCCATGTGTGTTAGAAAAGATGCTAGACTTCGAAATATATTAAATATAGCTCAGCTTACGAGTTCAGTTAAATCAAATCACGAGTTAAATAAACTCAACTAACGAGTTAATTCATGAGTTAATTAAATTCAACTAGTGAGTTGCTTCAACTCGACTTGTGTGTTAATTGAATGAACCCAATGCGTTCACTAAACTCACCGCCTGAGTCAATTCAACCTAACTTATGTATTTACTTATGAGTTTGGTTAGTTTAAGACTTAACTTGACGCGTGATATCAATTAACTTATAAGTGACGGTAACTTAACTGATGACATAACTTGACCTGTCACTTAATTTAACGCAGTTGATTTGACTTGTAAATGAACTCAGCTTATCACATAGGTTAAGTTGTCTAAACTTAACTTATCGGTAAACTCAGGTTCGCCTAATTCATTGGTTAACGAAACTTAACATATCAGTTAACTTACCTTACGAATTTAAGTGTGACCTTCGGCGATCAAATGTCTTCCAAATTACGACGCAAAATAAAATGCAATCTCTGAATTCGAAAGAGATATAGAGTTAGGTTTAGACTGAATTTCGATCTTAGACCTTGACACAACTAATTCGAAACTCAGCTTGGCCGACCTCAAGTTCAAGGTCAATTCGTTGTTGAACCTTGATCTATAATAAGTTTCCTTTGAGTTCAAAATGGAAGCTACAATATCGCGGGATCTGAGGATCGACGTTGAGCCACTTGACTAGCATTGGTCTGGGAATAGTTTCGAAGACTTCACTAATTCGAAGTTTCAAAATGATTTATAACGTAATATTGTCAAAACCTTTTCCAACGTCAGTGACTAATGTTGTTATATTATGATGATTGTTATCATCATAATTATTGTTCATATTATAGTTATTATCATTATAATTATTATAGAAACCTTAATTCCCTCAAACTAATTGGATGAGATAAATCTATAATGATTAATTGATCGGTTCCGAATCAATACTGTAAATTAGATTATTGAAATTTATGAATTCTCTGGAATTAGTCGTTTTCAAAAATGAATAATAGGCGCGAGTTAATCTATTATTTGTTTGTTATTGGAAAAATGTCTGCAGTAGACGAGCGAATGGAATGCCCAATGGATCTTCTACTTTATGCTCGTCTTACTGTTTTTCTCCATTTTTACTTTTCTCTCGATTTTTTCCACCCACCCATCGGGCTATGTTCCCGCCTATCTGCTTGTCGAAAAAATGTATCCTTCACGCCTTTGGGAACCATGAATTGCAATAACTCAATTTAGTATTAATGCAACGTTTCGGACTTTTCTGCATCCACTAGCATTGTGAAGGCATAAGAATATCATGAACCGGTCACACAAGCAACGCATGAAAAATATCAGAGTTAATTTTTTAGTCAAAGCTGCGTGGAGCACTGTAATTCTCGTTTATATTTTCCCCAAGAAGTAACTAGAAAGTTACCAGGAAGTTACTTTTTGTGAATGGTAAAGTTGCGTGCTATTTTAGCTTTCCTCCACAGTGAAGCCGAGCCACGAACTTCTAGTTCATGGATAGCTAGAATAGTATGTGCCGCAAAACCTATCACCCTTAAAAAGTAAGTAGGAAGTTCCCTCAAGTTATCAAATTTCTCCAAAAGTAGCTGAGATGTTCCTTTTTGTAGATGACAAAATTGGGTACTATTTTATCCTACCTCTAAAGTGGAGCAGAGCCAGGAACTCCTGGTTCAACGATAGCCATAGTAATATGATGTCCCAGCTCATCGGCCCCAAAAAGTAACTGGAGACCTACTAGAGGGAATCATATTCTCTCACATCCCTAAAAAATAGTACTTCAGATACACGGTGTCGAAATTCTCGTAAATGAGAACTGGTACCTTACTGGGCCTCGCCAAATTGTTTGAACCGGCCATTTAGGGGATGAGAATGTAAATCAGTGGAAAAAGTGAAAAGTCAATGATGCGGGGGTGCGTGAGTCGTGAAGCCGAATGACCCAGTCAAGTGTTGGAGTAGGATGAGATGAAGTTCCGCGCTTGCCTGCGGAGCTACTTGTAGTCGGAACAACGAAAAGCGGTTTGGTAGGTATTTCGCCTCGCTGGGTAAAGGGAGGCTAAGAAAAGCGCAGGAGGCGGGGAGCACATAAAACGAAAATGGATGGCGCGATAGAAAACAGGGCAGAAAGAGAGCTGGGAAGGGGGAAAAGATTTTCCCAATCCAGCTATCAGCCGTGATACCCCGCAGGGCTACTCCGAGGATTGACCGACAGTTAGTCGTACTCGATTAGCATTGCGAATGGAGAATACGCAAGCAGCTGCGTTTTGCACGCACACGGGAATTGTTCCGTCCCTTTTTCTCTTTCTCTCTTTTCTACTTCCGCAGTTATGAGCGATGTCCATGGTACGTGCGGAAATGTTCGTTTTTGGTGGCGACAAAATCTATCATTAACGCGGCGCTTAGCCAAATAAGTTTCATCGGCAATAATGAATAATGGCGAATAGTCAATGATGGCTAGGCTCGCACGTATATGTTAGACAGGACAAACGAAGGATATGGCGGCAATCGCTATTCTCATAAATGTTTGTGGCATTGGATGGCGCGTTGGTCATCAGCCACTTCCATTGTGCAAACTTCCATATAACTGCTGGTGTGTCGTCTCAGTAGGTTTTCTGTCGGATGATGCTATTGTTGATGCTATCTTGATAACAGATTGAACGTAGTTTGGACGCTCGTTGAACTCGGCGAACGGGAGAGGTGGGAATGGACTGAGTCGTGACCGGTATTCCGTTGGTAATCAATCCAGCCAGTCGTTTATTCAGGAAATAGGACGACGTGGCATTTCTCTCTCTCTCTCTCTCTCTCTCTCTCTCTCTCTCTCTCTCTCTCTCTCGCTTTCGCTCTTTCATCTTTATGCCTATGTATCCCGCGATAGCAAAGGGCTCGCATGAAGGGGGAACATCCACTATGGAGTATTGGACCGCATTAGCATATCCACTCCCTCGATTAAGAGGGAAGGGGTGTAGGGAGGGGGGCAGGACCGCATGCTCTGGGCTCGCCTTCGGTCGCCATGATGATCGTTCGTGAGCGATTCATAACTTATCATGTAAGTGATAAATCATGGAATCCAAGATGCGTTGAGAAGTCCTCTAAGAAAATGGTCGATCGCTCGTATAGCTGACAACGGAATGAGCTTTCGTGTACCATGGATAAAGGGTCTGGTTCAATGCGTCGACTGCACATCAACCATCGTACAGCTCACTTTCCCTTACCCGTTATTAGCGAGATCAGTGCAAACAAATTGGAGGAATTTGGTGCCATCCAGGAGGGCTTGGGGTGGCTGGTATACGAGAGGCCAAGGAAAACGGAATAAAACCGATGTCGGAAACTGCGCGTCTGCATAGTTCGAAGGGATTGCGCCAGATTGCGACGGACCAATTGTAGACTTGGTCACCCACCCTAGCGTTTTGGGTTGTAGCCGGTAATTAGAGATATCCGGTGTGATACTGATGCGTTATAAAACCGGCTGTCCCCATCTCACGGTTTAGGCACGAAACCATACGTACCAGGGGATACTATAAATCTTATCTGTCTTTACTCCCTTCCATCTCTGTCGTTGTTGCGGGCTACACTCGAACGAGACACTTCTCGCCGTGCCTGCGGACGCCAACTCCATTTTTCTGTCAGCTCCATTTTCTTGTCGGCCTTTACAAGGCATGGCAAGGGCGGATTCTGTGAAATCCTGTATCATTCGTACGAACCCTACGTAGAAGTTGAATAGCCAGGAACAGCTGTCGAGCTACCCCCCTGACCAAGGACGTTGATGCTCTCATTGATGTGAAACGAGAACATTACACAGAACACATCCTATCTCCATAGTCGTTCCATCGTATCCATGCGATGGCTTCACACTGTACCCTGGTGAATGTAGATGCCACCGCATGATTGCCGGAGACGCGGATTCTCTGCGCTTCCATCGCATTTGAGGTCGTCCAGACTGATTTACCACTGAGTTTCACGATTTTATCCGTTGCTCAACACATTCAACTTGGTCCGCATACACACGGGTTCTGCTTCCGCTTCAACTTGTCAACGCGTGATATGGCTCCCTCGAACGAGACCGGGTATGTTCTGCATAATTAAAGTCGCAACCATTTGAAAAAGCAACCCTTTGTTATCCGTATTTATTCCAATGGTGATGTTACGAAGGGATATATATTTAATGATACCGAGTGTATAGATCTCATATGCAGAAACTAAACATTCAACACTTCCTCTATATTATCTATTTTTTCGCAATATGTTTGAAATACATGCACGCTAATTAAAACTTTTCCTTAGACATGCGGCACACGGGTATAGCAGGAAAATCTACTGGAATAGAAAAAGTCGCAATTCGTTATAAGATGGAAATAACCTTCGTCCTTTTTAAGGAAATTTCAAATAGCGCTATCATGATTTTTGGATACCTTCTTTTGAGCGACGGCAAGAATAGATGTATTCGTCACGTTTCTCGACACTACGCACAATCACGAATACGCGATCGTGCGGATTTTGAAGCTGCGTCGAACTATATTTAATTCGACGCAGTTAACAATTATAAAGATAGGAGAGCTCATGCATTTTTGCCTCAGACGCACCGTTAATGAGACATCAATCGGAGAATCATAGCCAATGCCACGCATCCGAGAGAAGAATCTCGAGTAGGGCGCGGCTAGCGCACAGCGACTGGAACAGTGGGCGATGCTCACCGGATTGGAATTGACTAATTAATTGATATCTTGTCAACGGTGAATCGGAAAAGAAAATAAATAACGACTTTTCACTACAGAATTTCACGATCTACGCAGTCGGTCAAATGAGAACACGACCATTAGACATCCCATACAAAAACTGTACTCTACTGTTTATCACACTCACCCTCAGTTTGTATAACACGAGGGACCCGCTAAGATCCTAATCCTACGCCAATGAAAGTGAATTGCGCGCATAATTTTTGCGCTTTGAGGATATTCTGTTTATACAGAACCCTCTTATCAAGACGAAATGAAAACAAGCTACCCGGACGGTCGAGTCCGTAATGCCTCGTTGTCGTGAACGGTGACATATTACGAGAGTGCCAAGCGCGTATTTCCTCGCTCTTACGTATTCTACCCGCTTCGTCGACTTTTTAAAAACCTAGTCCTTATCGGCGCCGCCAGCTTCCTTCTTTTCTTTTCGTTTGCTTGTTTATGCAACTAAAACTCATTAAGAAAGATGCAGAATCATCAGAATCAAAAATGGGCAATCAGAGAATTGATTGCCCATTTTTTCATTGTCTCACTATCATATAATATATTCATATTTTATAGAGAAGCTATCGTATCAGGAATAGTAATGACAATATCGCAATGATCGAGAGAAAGGCCGGGAAAGTAGCGATCCGACCCGCCACTTTCTCAGGCTTTGTCTCGATCATTATTATATCCTACATAATTTCGTTTGCGATAGCGTCTCCATAAATATGTATACAATATTCCGGGGCATGCAATTTCTGGTGGTGCGGTAAAATAAAAAAAAATGAAAAAGTCGTGACGACAAATCACTCTGACAGACTCGAGATCGGCAGGCCTATCACCTCCTCGCTTCCCACTTTTTGTCTCGAAACGGATGAGTATCATCAGCAAAGTTGGCATGGAGCAAGAATGAGACAAAGAGGGTATATACTTCCTCAGAGGTATTTACATAAGAATTTCGGTGCTTGCTGGCATTTGAGACTTGGTCCACTCGAATTTTGACGTATTCGCAAAGGGACACTAGGATTATTGAGAACTGTTGAAGCATTCGAAGAATCGGAAGGCTTGAAGAAAGAGGAAGGGATGGAGGGATGGAGAACGAAGTTCGAATTCGCCCCAGAAAATGCCAGCCTCGGCACTCAGCGCCGTTCATACTCGACTGACTCAACCGTGTTTGATTATCAAGATCAACAGCCCATCACTATTGCATCACCTAAGGACAGGAACAGGTTTTTCCGACTCTCCGATGTTGGACTTATTGTCCGTATTCATATATTGAATCCTATATAGCCGTGCTTGGTCTGTCTGTTGAATGATTCGTTTTAAGGTTATAACGAATCCAGCACTTCTGAACGAAGTTTCGAATGTATGGCCACAAGGTGGCGCTGAATGATTAATTTTAAGGTAATAACGGACGCAGTTTTACTCAAGGAAGCCCAGTAAATACAGCTACCAAGTCGCGCTGAACGGTTGGTTTGGAGGTTACAACGAAGTCGGCCGAACGAAACTTAGGTGGTTAAACCTTGTCTCCTTATCACGAAAAAGAACTAGGGATGGGTTATTAAGTTAGTACACCCCCAGCAAAAACTTTCCCCAAAGAGGTCTAATCGGAAAGATTACGGCTGGACGTTCTCATCGCCAGTGGAAAAAAACGACCAAATCATGAGGCAGATGACTCGTGCAGATGTGATCCAGTATCAGCATCATTGAATCGGGATACGATCCAATCGGCAATTTGTCGCAATGCAACTCCATTGGTCAGTGGCTGGAGACCATCTGCACACGAGTGTGGACCAACTGTATTCATTCGGTTAGCCTGCCTATTCAAACAGCCCTGCTAGGAGAACTGGTTGTGAGTTTGTGTCAACGCTGTGGCCCCTCCTGTACCGGCCACGGCGTTAAAGGTATTTGGCAAAGTTCCTTTCGATGGTTAATATCAGTGCGCGCACGTCCACAAGTCCTCGAACGAGTGGTCAACCCTATTGACACAGGGGGAAGATCGATTGAATCGGACGCGGGTGGAAGCCGAAGGGGGTAGAGGCAGTGGTGGCTGGTGGCTCAGTTAAAAACAGGGTTGTCAATTGTTGCACAAACGGAGGCCTATGTCTGATTGCCTATATCGACCGCTAGGCGTTCGATCGGGGTTCCATTTCCAGTAAACGTATCCAAGCATACGTAACTCTGTTCCCTTTGTGTGTTTTCGTTCAATTCGCTTAAGGTGGTCCTCTATTTTCTCGGCTGTTTTTTACGGCTTTCTCAATAATTTTTTACGGGCAAAGCATCGAAATAATCAATCTCATTGTTTTGCATAATCTTTATTTACATTTAAATAAGCTTTACAAATGTTTTGAAGTCAAAATATATAATAGAATAAAAGTTATAGTGGCCGACAGGACGACATCAAGTAAAAGAGGTGCTTGACGGTGACCAAGATTGCGGCTGTTCTGCTAATCTGAAATCAAAAAACCAAACGGCATTTTAATCTTCATATTTAAGACTAGCGATTGAACTAGAGTGAGTTCTAAATTACAAAAATTGACTTTTTTATACACTTTTGAAAATTACATTCTATTTTTTACTCATTTTTTCTTAAGTTTTTCGCTCGTACAAAAAAAAAACTATCGAAGCAATCATGATAATCCTAGTTCAATCGCTGGCTTATAACATATTTAAGATGCTGTATAAATTTGAACAAGATCGGTGCAGTAGTTTCTGAAATATCGTGGTCACCGTTTCGAAAAATAGTGTTTCGAGAAAAACGCGTGTGAAAGTTCGCATATGTGATTTATACTAAAAATTTCATCTCACCGTCAATCTGCTATGTCACGTCCTTGCGTAATTGCATCCCCGCGAAATAGTTTGCGACACGTTTTAGAGAAACTCTGCTAAAGATGGAAAGAGAGATCTCGATACATATTGCTAAGCCAAACCAGACTACACACTCCATATTTCCCCTTACATCAAAAATTATTGAAACAGAGAGTCCAAGATTCCAAGACTGGCCAACACATTGCGATCATACACAAAGAGAGTATCGCATAACCCAGCCGAAGATCTTGGTCGTAAAAATTTGAAACTACGCGACTTCACGGCACAAGACCCGAACGAACGTATCGGCCTAATCCTCTGCATGCACAAAAAATCGGTTGCCTGTAAAGTCGGTTTACTGACGATAGTTGAACGTGACAACGTCATAAGAAAATACTGATGGAATGGTTTCATTTTTCAAAAGAAAATTTTAATTTTGTTTGTTTGATAGATATTTTGTATGGATATAGAGAAGGAGGTAAATGGAAATCACAATTGAATTGATCAAGTTATATTTATTTGTACGCATAATTACAATTATGTCAATTTTTATTTATTTTTTTTACAATGTACATATTTTTTACAAGTATGAATGTGTTTGAGCAATTGTTTTACAACTTTTATTTTTTCATAAAATTCTTCGTTCAGAAAATCATTTTAAATTTACAAAATACTTGAATAAAATTTATTGTTTAAATTTCTACTCGACTGTTAAAATTTAATTTTTGATTTTATTATTTTATAATAATAAATTTTGTATTGACATTATTTCTTTCAGCAAGTGAACTGAATAAAAGTTGTTGTTCAATTAGTTACTTAATTATTTTTGCAAATTTAATTGTAATTTGTTGTAAAAAAGTAATAATTTTGAATAATTTATTATAAGAATAAACTGTGATTAAATTATTGTTCATAAATCTTAAATTTAAAATTAAAAAATTGGAACATCATTAAAATTTTTGTAATTCTAGCTTTTAAAAAGCCCGCCGCAATGTGTTTGATATAGGAGAAAATTGTTCCCTTTGACGGCTGGCTGGTCCAACCTGTCTCTTTAGACACGTTGTTATGATATGTGGAAGATTTAACATTTATGTTTTAATTTTTTGAAATCATAGCTACGCTCGATAATTATTTCGATCTAATAGTAAAGCAATTGATTTTTACTCATCGTGAAATAGTTGTTAACTTATTGTTATAGTTTTGTCAATTATAGCATAACCTACAATCGCTGCACTAGCGGACCGATGCTATTTATTTTAATGATGAAAGCACGAATATTCGACAATATATCACTGAACATATATTTAATATCGAAAGAATCATTACCTTTATCGCCGCAATTATCGTTGCTATAAACAATTCACACCACATTCACTTTTCACTGCACTTCATACTTGACGAAAACATGTACATGTATTATTGTATAGCAGCTGTCCACGCGGACGCATCGCTCATGGCTTCTGCACACTGCGCGCGATGGGCGACAAGTGATGAGCGATATCCAATGAGAGCTCGAGTATGACGGAAATGCTCTATGAGAGTGACGTTGCCATTGGATATCGCTGATCGCTCGTCGCTCGTCGCTCGCAGTGTACAGAGGCCATCACTCAAGTAGGAGAGAGACAAATGTCGAACGCTGCCGAACGCTGCCGAACGCGGAGGCCGATTGTACCTCTTTGTCGCTCGTTCCGCGCTCTCGCTTACACTTCAAGCCTTAAATGGAACGCCTCAGAGCGAGGTAACGGCGATGAGTCATGCTTTTTCGTGCGTGCAGCCGGCTCCATCGAATTATAAGACGTTGTCACGTCAAAAAAATATATTCTTCCAAAAGAAGGGGCTCTGACCCTTGCAATAATAAAATTAGATGACCTAAGCCACGCGCTTTCCCAGGCTGGCCAACTAGCTCCTTCTCTCTCGCGTGACGCATTCCGTCACGAACAAGGCCCGATTTGTCTCCTCTCGGTTTCCCTATATACTCGATAAGAAAAGCTGCGCTGTGTTCTCGGAAATGCAGCGCTGATCTCGATTATATGCGCCCTTACCCAATAATACACCGACAACTCGTTCTCGCTTCCTTCTTCCGGCCAACCACACGAATCAGGTCATGTTTAATGTCCGGACCACCAATCCAGAAAAAGTACGTCACCTAAGTTTCACTCTCCCAAAGATTTCTTCCTCCAAAAATTAATCCCACCCTGATTTCTGGTACTACGAAAGAGTTCTCCTCGGCTCAGTCTCCGATTAGAATCCAACGAGCTCAGACCTAGAGTTCTCTTACCGATATCCATCGCGTAAAAACCTTTATTCTCTTTTGTAACGCGAACGTCGTCATACGATTTAAGCTTGGAACATCTTGTACTTCGAAACCTCCGTCACGTTACGCGAAAATCATAAAAACTTTGACGTTGTATTCCGCGCATTACTTTATTGTAAATTTCGTTCTCGATCCGTGAACGGACAAATATTAGAATCTGTGTCGTCGAACATCTGCATCCGTCTCACTCACACACGCACACACCATCTGCGAGCGCTTCTGGCCCTCCGGCGCAGGGCTTTTAGTTTTACGACCGCTACCTGACACCCAAGCGACTGGGTCATCACCGAGGCGCACCAATGTAAGGGAACATACTCTTATATTTGTTTATGATTTGTATCTCACAGAAATAATAGAATCAACCCATACGGTTAATTCTAATAAATTACGAGTCAATCGAACACAAGTGTTACAACCATTATTTCAATAATTGGATCGTCCACGGAATCCCTTAAAAATCCCCCTTCTACCAGCACGTCCCCTTTTTAACCCTCATCCCGTGCTATTGCGCTAGGCGTAGGCAAGAAAGAGGGATACCATATATATATATATATATATATATATATATATATATATATATATATGCCCACGTCCCCTCAGGACGTGACAGCTATGCCTGGACCATACAATAGGCCTTCCTCTTCTTCTTGGAAGTCACGCAGAGCTGGTCCGTCTTCCCTTTTCGCGATTCGGACCTGTTTTACAACATCACTCGTGCGCCTTTCTGAACGGTCTATGCGAGAGCTATCGCGCTGTTGAACATATCCTTTAGCTTGTGGGCCGATTTTCACTCCCATGGTTTCCAAGGTCTTCGGGATAGATTTGAATCCTTCGTTGAAGATTATGACAGCGAGAAACGTGGCGATTTCAACCACTTTTGGCCCAGAATGGAGGTGCTTCGGAGCAAAAGTCCAGATTAACGAATTGAGCGACTCGTTATTATTTTGAGTTCCCGCTCCCAGGCATCTGCTTAACAATTCTTCTTTGGATAAATCCTTATAAATTGGCTTTATAACTTTTTGAACTGCTTCAGAAAGAGGCGGTTTATTGTGTTTGAATTGCTCAGCCTCTCCGAGAAACTCAGTTCTGCGCCATTTGCACCAACTAGATTCGCCTGCAGGACAATTTTGATGCTGTGGATTGCTGTCTGTGGAAATCTTGTGGAAGAATGTTGCCCAAATTTCCTTTCTCATTTCCTCGAGAGAATCTGGATCTCTCCGAATAGCTAATCCATAATACGTTGTCATCTCACCAATCAATTTATCTGTGAGTTTTCCTGCACCTTTCCCACCAATGCCTTTATTAGATTTTTTTGCATTTCGGAGCCGAGTCTCCATCCTCTTTTCAACGTGTCCAACACACTCTTTTTTGCAACAACAACATCTTCTCCATATGGTTCTGCCTTCAAAATACCGTTGAATGTCTTGCTGTCACCATCTCCTATGTATGTCGTATATCGAACTTGATGTTTATCTACTGAACGAGAAAACATTTTCACAACTGCATCTATTTCCACCTTCCCAGAACTTCCAGTATGATTTCGAGTATAATTTTCTTCATGATCAGCGAGCCATCCTGCATATCCAACTGGATCACTATTTTTTTTATTTTTCCACACATTGCCTCCAGCACAAAAACTACTCATTACACACGTATCAACCACTTTACCGGTGTACTTGGTAATTAAAGTTGAAACTCCGAATAAAGATGAAAATCCTCTTTTTTCCATGTGCCATCTCCAGATACGGTGAATTCATTTTCTGCTTTTCCTTGTTCTTGAAGGCCTTCCTTTTCTTGATTAACCGCAATCGACAACACTGTATCAAAAACGGCCGAAGAGCTGAGTGAATATTTTCTAATATGGAATAGTACGTGTTCAAAGCAAAACCTTGTTCCATATCCATCAGTCCACAGAAAATTCTATAGCCTTCATAACCGACTCCCAACGAACGCATCACGAAAACTAAGCGACGATTTATTTCGTAGGCTTTACCGATTTTTGGGCATGAATCTATTTCTTTTTCGTCCTCACACTTGCACGCCATAGAAATTTTAAAGCCCAATCCTCGTATATCACGTTGATGGAAGTGGTTGAAAATACACTCACAAAATTCAAAATACAATACAAAACAGTCTGTTCAACATCCACTTCAAAATTTTTATTTGGACGAAGTTTCTTCGCTGACGCCGATGTAAACGACTTGTCTTGTTCAAAGGTGTGTCGGTTGCTTGCGAATTTTCACTTTTTAGGTCGATGGTAACGAGCCGGGGCGTCTCTACTTCCTTTCTTTACCATTTTGAAAATTATTTTTAAAAACCAGCTACGTGCGACTCGAAAGAGAAAATATAGTACGCTTCGCAACTGCCACAGCAAAACTGAACTAACCGACGCTTCACGGCGTCTTAGTCAATATTCGAAAGCGTCTGTCAACGGTCTCGGCTCCCCTTTACTCGGGCCTAATTCACAAAAGGTTCAGGTAGCAGTTAGATTTAGGGATATCAATACAATGGTATCTACCAAAAAAGATGCTTTTATATGAACGTGCGAATTAGAGGAAGAAGCATTTTAATTCGATACTATCAGTCTTATGTGTACCTCTTTCTCTTCCCCCGTTCCCCTTACCCCCTGTCACACCACACCACTCCAAAAGTTCAACATAAAATTGCATTTATACATGAAAACAAGATTCATATTACCGACAGAATGATTGCAGTTTCAATGCAATTGGTGGAACATTTTTAAAAAATGCAAATGGAAATGGTCTCACAGGAGGTAGTTTACCCTTAAGTTATTGTCGGGAATTTTTTGGAAGAAAAGTACTGAATTAAATGTTTCGGGAAATTAAGAATATATTTGGCTATATTTGACCTATATTACATATTTTTTTCATAGAAAAATATTGAGATCCATGCGACTTATCCGCTGCCTTCGGAGGCGCCAAAAAAAAGTTCTCCACTGCTGACATGATTCCGGCCGATTGAGTAGATAAAACCGAAAAAGGAAAAAATGTCGTTAAACTGGAAAGTACTTCCTGTACAATGACGTCGGATTTTTGAAAAATATATAAATCTAACAAAATGGCGTAGTTAAGTAAAAAAAGTCTGTTTTTTTGCCTATAAAGTGGTTTTTGTTTCAATGCCAAAGCGTCAATTTTCGTCCAATCGAAAATATTGAGAAAAACGCGTTTAAAGATTTTAATATCGATTTTTGCAAGATAAAATGATAATGATATTCTTGAAAGTATAAACTGTCGAAAAAGGCAACAAAAAAATCGACATTGGAAAACCTTGAATTGTAGCGTATATAAATATTTCGAATATTTATGTAAGTTAATGATTTATTTATATATTTAAGCGGATATATATTAAACACAGAAAACACTACCGTGATAAATACATTCATTAAGAGATGGTTTACCCCCTTAAGTATGCTGTCCGGCAAAAACACGTAAACTTGAATGTTGATTCCCCATCAAACTGATACCTGTTTTATTCGCTTTTATGTAGCTAACAAGGACCATCCCTCAGGTAACACCCTTCGATTTTGTTGAAATTTGGATATGTTATGAAGCACCGAAAAGTAAGCGATACGTATTTTTTTATCGGCGGAAAATCGGTTTTAAGGGGTGAAACCACCTCTCGAAAAAGGCATCTCTAGGGGTGGTTCACCCCTCAATTATTTTTTGCAATGTCACTACAGAGGATTTTTCATTGCTTCGAATTAGAAGAATTTTCGTTTTTGTTTCATTAAAATCGGTGGACTCCTTGTGTGTGAAACTGCTAATTACCCCTAGAGATGCCTTTTTTCGAGGGATGGTTTCACCCCCTTAAAACCGTTTTTCCGCCGATAAAAAAATACGTATGACTTTCTTTTCGGTGCTTTATAACATATCCAAATTTCAACAAAATCGAAGGTTGTCACCTGAGGGATGTTCCTTATAAGTGTGGGGTGAGAAAAACTCAAGGGTGGGGTGCTTCACCCCTCCATTTTATTTTTTCTCAATACTTTTATAGAGGATTTTCAATCGCTTGACGTTAGACGAATTTTCGTTTTTGTGACATTCAGATCGGTGGTCTGCTTAGGCGAAACAGCAAAATTATTCTTCGACGGGCCTTTCTTAAAGGGGGTGGTTTCCCCCCATAAATCCGATTGTCCGTTCATAAAAAAATCGTGTAGAATACTTTTCAATGCCGTATCACATATAAGGGTTTGAACAAAATCGAAGGCGGACACTTAAGTGATGTTTCTTAGTAGTATTGATCTTCGTTACCGATTGATAGGAAATCTTAAAGTCAATTAGCGGTTGCAACCTGGCGTCGACCCTAGGTTGGCATCAACTTTTCTGGATCCCGATCATGCGTGTGCACCTTCACAGTATCGTTGCACGGAGCATACATCGTTTGCCTTTCCACTTCATTACCGCCAGCCAGCCCCCTGACACTGGCCTACCATTCCTATACGATAAACGAAACCGCGTTTTGTCCCGGCTTTTTAGTTCTTGGAATAACCACTACCTAGCGTTGGCTGTTATGTAACAGCAGTGGGGACATAACATGGGTTGGTACCCGGACGGGTTTCTATTGGGCACCCCCTAAAATAAAAAGGACAAATACTAAACGTGTTTACACGACTTTATTTTGCTAAAATATTCAATTACGTTATCAACGTTTTCTTTTCTTTCTTTTTCAATGGACAACATGGGAAGATTGGTTAATCGCGATTGGCTCATTGTAGATCTTAAGTAATATTTTACTTTTGAAAGGTAAAAAAAGAACGCCAAGTAACAAAATGCCCCCGAAAACATTATTGCTTGTTTGACCATGTACAAAATTCTGATTTATCTTGAAATATTTTTTAATTGTATTTAACGAATTCTTTTATTATATTTTTTCAATTAAAATGAACAAAAAAAGTGAAATAACTTTTTATAAAATAGCCAAGCAAGTTTACTAAAAAGGTAAACAAAATTGTTAAACCTTAGAACTAATATTTTCGTAAATATTTCATTTTTATTTTAAAAATCACATTACTATTATATGAAAATACAACGTATTTACCACACAAGTACACTGGACATGCTGTGCAACGACTTGGCGTGCATGGTTGAGAGAAAAAGCTCGGGAAGATACACAATATATATAACCTGTAACAACGCATCAACTAGCAGAGTTGTTAGCAATGCGATTTCCTGCACCTTGTGCTAGTGTGATTCGGACAAGATAACATTGATATATAGTGTTATCGGTGTATATATCGGTCCACACAATTCACGTGACGGTGTCAGAGCTACGTTATATCCACTATTGACAAATATTCGACTGTACTCGGAAAAATCATCGAATATAGCGCAATGAGTATCAGGAGAGATACTCAGATACTTCGTTTTTCACCAGCAAGACGACGGTACCGTAATTCGACCTTTAAACTTGCCGATGCTGTGGCTTAGAGACGGATACAATACACAAAAAGACAGATCAAGACACAAAAGTATATACGAAATATATTTCATGTAATGTATAAAGTTGTCTGATAGAGGAGAAAGTATATACTTTCACGTATCATACTAAATTATGTATAAAAAAAAAGATTTAACGTATCGTGTCGTCTAGGGGAACATTACTGATTTGATCCATACTTTGCGGATCACAAAATTTGATTTCCAGTTGCATAACAAATTGCGGCAGTCTATGTTTTTCCAACCTGAGAGTTAAGTAGGTGGAAAGACGAAAGCCTTCGCTGAGCTTTTTTCCTTAACCATACACGCCAAGTCTTTGCACGCCATTTCCAGTGTACTTATGTGCTAAATACGTTGTATTTTTATATAATGGTAATACCAATTTTTTCTTATAATAGTAATGTGATTTTTAAAATAAGAATGAAATATTTAGGAAAATATTAGTTTTAAGGTTTAACAATTTGTTTTACGTTTTTAGTAAACTCGCTTGGCTATTTTATAAAAAGTTATTTCACTTTTTTGTACATTTTAATTGAAAAAATATAAAAAAAGAATTCGTTAAATAAAATGAAAACATATTTCAAGATAAATCAGAATTTTGTACATGGTCAAAC
Source organism: Ophion obscuratus (assembly GCA_964007375.1). Classification (NCBI taxonomy): domain Eukaryota; kingdom Metazoa; phylum Arthropoda; class Insecta; order Hymenoptera; family Ichneumonidae; genus Ophion; species Ophion obscuratus. Next base: position 60,197,331 of record OZ023314.1, read on the forward strand.
AAGCAATAATGTTTTCGGGGGCATTTTGTTACATGGCGTTCTTTTTTTACTTTTTAAAAGGTTTTAAAGGGGATTTCATATCTATTTGAAAGGGGAGAAATATTTTTTTCGTTCTGCGCCAGTTCAAAAAGGAGGGAATTCAAATATGTTTTCATTACTTTGCACTCTTTTTTAAAATTTTTTTCAAAGATTCTCAAAGGGTAAGATTTAAACAGATAGTTAAAAAACAGGACACGCCGTTTCTGAAACCTTGGATATTACCAAATGCTATAAATATATTTTTTTAAGTCAATATACATACAAATACAATTGTATTCTCAAATATTCTGAACATACAAATAAATTCACAGAAAAAAATTGTGAATATTCACAAAAAATGTGAATATTTACAAGAAATCCTGTGAATTGAAAAAATTCACATCAAAATCTGTGAATGCAAATGTAGTCACAAAAAATTGTAAATACAAAAAAATTCACAAAATAAGTCGAGAATTTTTTCGTATATAAGACAAATTGAAATCAAATTCACAATGATTAGATTAAAATTTACACCAAACGTGAGTTCTTAGGTATTTTGAGAGAAAACATTGCGTCGAGGCAAAGAAATTTTTGCAAAAAAAGTTGTGAGTTTCAAATATTACATCATAAATATGAAAAAAATTCACAAAATGAGTTGTGAATTTCCTCAAGTTGAAGAAAATTGAAATCGAATTCACGACAATTATATTAAAATTTACACCCCAAGTGATTTATTTTGAGAGAAAATATTGTGTTGAGGCAAAGGAATTTTCGCACAAAAAATTTTGTGCAAAAATTTCTTTGCTTCGAGGCAATGTTTTCTCTAAAAATGCGTACTAACTCACTAATGGTGTACATTTTAATCTAATCATTGTGAATTTGATTTTAATTTGTCTTAAATATGAAAAAATTTACAACTTATTTTGTGAATTTTTTTGTATTTACAATTTTTTGTGAATATTCATAATTTTTTCTGTGAATTTATTTGTATGTTCAGAATATTTGTGAATACAATTGTATTTGTATGCATGCATGCGAATACAAAAAGTGAAGTATGAATACATTTGTAAGTATATTCACATGAAAATAACGATGTGAATAAATTCGTATTCGTATTTATAAATAGAATTACGCCCAACTCTGTACCTCTTAATGTTTTACTTTTTGATATACCGTCTCCATGTTTCATGAATTGTGCTTTGTTTGTTGCAGCAAGAGAAAACTCTTAATTGAAAAAGACTAGAGATAAATAAAAATATTTTACGAAAATCCAACTTCATTGCGATATTTTATTTGCGTATTCAGCGAGTGGAATGTGAATCGATTTGTTCATTCTAAACAAAAACCGAATGCACTCGGATAACGCGTCACATTTACCCTGCTGGAGGCTGCTCAAGAATACACGTCTTTCCTTATATCGTTAAGAAGCTTCGGGTCAAGTGATCAAATGTTACCATGAGTTCAAATTTATATAGTGGATTCGTTATCATGTACTGAATGCACCCTTCAAATTTTAATATTTGATTTTAATAATTTTGAATTGAATTTTTAATTTAATAATTTGATTTTAAATTTGAATTGAATAAACAGTTTTTACATAAGAAGATGCCTAGACTCATGCCGATCGGTAGTTTTACATACGAAATAGTGTGAAGAATGTTAAGGATGTTATGAAAAAATGTCAAATTATTCAGTACAATATCAAAATTGTCACCCAAAAATTAAATGATCCGTCTACGGCACTTATTAAATATTGACTTTTATGTAAACGAAGACGTCAGTTTTTCTCCCGGTGACGAAACGGAGAGGTGGAGCGTGCCAACGTCGCATGAAGGCTTAAGGGGGGATTGTCTTTTTTTTCGCAAAATTTACCGCTTTTTGGGATTTTTTTTGTGAAGAAAGTATACAACGGAAAACTTGTGAAACTTGGCATATAGTTTTATTGATCTGTTTACTACATACAACAAATTTTTTAAACAATTTCATCAAAAAATCCGCCTCCCACCCCCCTCGACGCGCGATGGTCCTTTTTTGATGGTGTGCACGATTACAGCCTTCACGTTCATCCTGCAACAAAAACCCAAAAAGCATTTTACTTTAGACACATATAGCTATCGTTCGATGAAGGGGAAAAAAAATTGACGATTTGGTGACGTTTTGAACTTGAAGTATCGATTTTTCGAAAAAAATTGATCGATTTTTTGTTATAAATAAAAAACTATTAAACGTATTGCTTTTTTGCTTCATCAAACGATAAAAGGATGTCAGCTGAGCATTCTGTCCAAATTTGAAGGCAATCGGTTGAATAGTTTTTGGAGGCGGATTTTTTGATGAAATTGTTTAAAAACATTTTGTATGTAGTAAACAGATCAATAAAACTATATGCCAAGTTTCACAAGTTTTCCGTTGTATACTTTCTTCACAAAAAATTCCCAAAAAGCGGTAAATTTTGCGAAAAAAAAGACAATCCCCCCGTAATGGCGCACATGTCTCAATGCCATTGGTCGCCGTGGCCGGCCCATACTTTCAATAAAGCCCATTTTCAAAGAGGACTCATCTTTTTTTCTTTCAGACAATTGACATTTATCATTCAAAATGAATTCGGTTGAATAAAGGAATGTAAACACCGTGTAAAAATAATAGACGAAAATCAGTTATTTGTTAAATATTCGGGTTCGTGAAAGAAATACCTTCAAGTGCAGAACCATATATTTTCGAAACACGGTTCTTCTTTTTTTTCATTTAACACCGTCAGATTGACACGGAAAATTTGTATATAAAACAACTTTTCTTTTAAGCAAGCTTTTATTTAATGTACTAAACAGTGTAAAAAAAATTGTTTACCAAGTCACCTATATGTGACAATAAATAAAAGTTTGAGGGTCTCTACGTTTTAAATGTTTGATAAATGTAATCAATTCAGTTTTATTAACCGTATTTAATTTGGCACAATAGAAATTAGAGAAATTATTATCACACATTTATACTCAGTTTCAGAATTTTTAGTCAAGAAATCTTAAGTTGTTTTACAGTAAATTAAAGCTAAAGCCAGTCTGACAAAAAAAAAGGTTTCGTTGACAATCATCTCATTTTCAATTTACATAATAGCCGATAATCGCGTAACACATAAAATGTGCAACTTCAATCACACTTTCATGTTAACATTAAAAAGCGCACAATCATTCAAGCGCACAGGCCAAAGTCACAATCTGGCCTTCCTTGGCCAGATGACACAATAGTCCTAAGGCCTTTTCATTTTATGAAAAATGCTAAAATTCATTCTTCATGTTTTAATAATTTTTATGTTATGTCAAGCTGGAAAAATGTCGAAAGGTCCCGTTGTCGCTCTTCGTACCGGAAAAGGGTTTCATGACCAAATGTTGCTTGATTCGAGGCATCGAGCGACATGGAGTATCTGAAGTGTGGCTTTCCGAAGTATTTGACGCATTGAGCGTACTTGGGACGATAAACTTCTAGGCGTTGAACGACATAACCGAGGAAAGTCCTCGATGCAGGTGTGGCACTCGAAGATTTCTCAGAGACGGCGGACTATCATCGTTCCATGTAGACATAGATTGTGCAACCGCAACAATCAAATATGGTGATCACCACAGTATGAAAAGAATGGCGAGGCATATGAAGGCGCTGTCAGGCTTGAGTGTGTGAGATCCAGCCAAACATTAGGTTCTGTCCTAATAGAATACGATTACGCGACAATCACAGGTTTGCACCAATTTTATTCGTATGAACCCGTGATCAAATGTACAAGTGTCGATTGCATCGCACGAATGTCAATTAGGCTGCCTATTCGATACCTGTATGTATGATCACGGGTTCGTATCAACAAAATTCGCAAGAACTTGGGATGGTCGTATAATGGCGTTCTATTTTACATGTTCTATTAGATGCTGTAGGGGATCTAGGATTATATATCGTGTTGCACAAAGCTTTTATTTCTCATGAGAGATTTTTCAGCGATGAATAATATTTTAGGCAAAATAATTGGAAATTGTCTACAATAAATTCTAGAGAGCCGAATGCATGTTCTACAAAAAAAAACTTCACCGTCTATGATAAGATTCTGTTCAGAACATTTTGAAGATATGTCCATAAAATGTTAATGGAACGAGGTTATGAACACACACATTGGTAATGACGTATAGAAGCTAGGTTATCCTCTCAGGGAGTTACGTCCCGGAGGGAGATTTAGGTGGGACTCGCGAGGTTGCCGATTTAGAGCGCGAAAGTTCGAATTGAATTAGATTGCGCAGTGAGTCTTTGTTTGGCTTCCGCGTGAGTTCCGAACACAGTTTAATAACAATTTGGATTGAGACGAATTTGAGGTGCGTCATTCTGGTAAGAGAGTTGGATCCACCCGATGGATTGATCGTTGATCAAATAAATGTTCAGACACGTAGATTTTGTCTTATTTCACGTAGTTCACGTTTATTACGTTCAACTCTTACAAACTTATAATTTCGGTACAAAGATAGTTAAGCGTACAATGATTACACGGAAACGGAGAGCGAAAGGGTTTGTAAGTTGACTGTTCAGTTCGGAGTTCGAATACAGAGTGTCTGCTCCTTCGTGATATGAAAATTAGGAAAGTCCGGTTGTAGGGGAAGGAGCTTTTTGGGGGGAATGCATTTTCGGATCAGAGCTTCTTAGTGATTGGTTAATCAATCGTGAGAATGTACGCTGCCTTACGTGGTAGGTCTGCGTCATGCGTGGGAATAGTTTTGTTCATCTACTTATTAGGTCATCGCTATGGTGAATGCAGCCATTGTTCTATGTCCAAGGATCGGGTTCAGCGACCGAAGTTTCGTGGGTCTTGCGATATGACCGGGTGATGTGTTCTGGCGCAAGCGAGTTTTCCTCGTGGGATTGTTTGGGTCTTAGGACAAGGCAGGATTGTGGCGTAGTTCGGTCCCTGCATTTTGTTCGAGTGCTCTGGACGTAGGGTTTCTCTTCCGAGGCTGCGAGTACGCTCCTCTTGTAAATTCGTCTGTCGTTGGCTATGTTTATGCGTGGGGGCCTACGTGCGACGGTTTCGCTTTTGGTCTTGTGTTACGTTTCGGCTATCGCTCGCTTAGCGTTAAAGAAATATAGGTTTTTGGTCGATGAGTGAGGGTGCTGCTATCGTGCGTATTTGCAATCGTGGTTTCAAAAGGAGAGACAAAAAAAGTTGAAGGCTGGGACGTAACAAGGGTACACAAAAGCTACACGTGCACGTCTGTCTGCGAATTTCTTCATTTTATATAAGCAAGTGAAAGCAATGAGCATATTATTGAATTTTTAACTTACTCTGTATCTATTTGCATATCGTCCTCGCTGTTTCTCCGACGGTTTCTGCGCGAGCGCCACGGCTAATATACGCATGTTAGCATCAAAATGAACAATCCACACCTAAATTTGAAACGACGTGAACCTTTGTTCAATAAATTTTTGGCTCTAATAAGAGCCGTTTGTTTTCTTTTTTCACATCCACGCTCGACTAACCGTGTTTGGTTACTTGAGCTATCAAAGCGACTGTATTAGAATATACATACATACATATATATGTTAACGGTTTTCGGTGGTACCTAGCCGTTTTGAATACTGCCGCCAAAACACGGGAGGTATGAGAGGCGCTGGTGTCGCATCCGTCCAGCGGCGAGAGTGTAACGATGCGAGAGCCAGAGCGTCGCGAGAGCCGAGCGAGTAAAGACGTGTAAGAGAGATAGAGAATGCGATAGAGTCGAGAGAGAAAGGAGATGCCCGCCACGCGGTCGGTCGGGGCTCCGAAACGTGTGAACAAAAGAGATTGAAATCGTGTGCCATCGGAGCATTAGCATTACGTAAAATTAAGTCAAACCTGTCCAGAGTTAGCTGCAACGGTGTACTCGCGTAATTCAGCGGTCATTTTTCGTATTTCTTGTTCCTTTAATTTGTTCAGTATTAATAAACTTTGTAAACCACTTCAAGTGGGCTTCGGAGTAAAATTTTATTCTCTCGCGTCGATGAATCCCACCGCGCCCGGAACGTTTCCTGAGTCAGAGAGAGACAGGGCACAAAAGACAGGAAAGTGGAGTTATTTTTTTTGTCTTTCATTTGCTGGAATTCTTTAACATATATATAATGAAATGGGTCGGAATTCTTAACAATTAATTTTATTTGTTCAGGACTCGATCAGGGAAGAAATTAGTTTAAACTCTTTGTTTTGGAGGTATTTGGTAATAAAATGACATTTATTCAGTATTTTTGACTCGATATAATGTTAAAACTTTGCTGTGTACAAGTGCGGTGTTGTGTTTGTGTTTCTAAAGTGTATTTTGTGTGTCTTAATGTATCGCGTCTCGGTCGGTACAATACTCGAGTTGCGGACTCGCTCGGATGATAAATGTGCTTGAACCCGATCGCTTTACCGTCGGTTGGTAATTTTCTTCCCCCTATCCTATGTGTATTGTCGCTCGCGGCGTGGTGAGTTACGGCGCGCACTCGCCGACGGCGCTCGGAGTTCGCGACGCGCTTCCCCCTCTCACGCTACCGCTGGTGGTGGCGCGCGGTGCTGAGCGCCCTCTCGATTGTCGCGCTACTCCTAATTACGCTTTCTCCTAATTACTCTGCGTGAGCGTAATCGATTATCGCGCTTTGATAATCGATCGTTCTAACTATAGATCACGACGCCAGAGGTCGCCACGCACCTTGCAATGGTCAATGCTCGAATTTGTTATCCACTCTTGACCTTCAGGATCTCCTAATACACGTTCTTTGATTTTCTTGTCGCTATGATTGTGTGTTACAGGTGTGTGTGTGTTGTTCGCAAGTTTCCTACCTCCTCTCTCTTTATATTCTCCTAATACTAATTTTATATCTATCTTCTCCTAATTTATTCCTTCTCCTTTTATACTTAATGTTTTTAGTGATCTCTTTTTTATTCTATCCCGGTTTTTGTTTCCGTATTTATTGACTTAAAAAAAATGTATGTTATAATTTTTCCTCTTTAGGTTTCTTAAGGTTCCCTCTCTCAGCTTTCTACCCTAAAAAGAGGTACTTTGCTGAGCGGTACTTATCGCTCCATGAAGGGAAGAGAAGAAGTGCTATTCCTCCGACTTTCCTCCTCTTTTATACCCACATTTTATTGTTTATTGTTTCCCTTCCCTTCACAATTACCCATCATTCCCTTTATTGTTAACCTTTTTTCATGTTTTAAATAAATGTATGCTTCCTTTGTTTTTTTGTTACTTTCTCTGTTTTCTTTTCAACGACTTTTCCTCTTCCCTTACTTTTTACCGGTCGTTACCTTTCTCTATTGTTTTTGTTTATTTTCTGTTTTTTCTTCTCTCACTCGTCTTTCCTTCCGCTTATTGTTTTGTGACCCTCAGTTTTTGTGTTTACTTGTGTTTTTCAGAGGTCGTACCTATCCACTTGTTATGATTTATTATTCTCCCTCCCCTACTCTCATAATGGGCCGGTTTGTTTGAATTTGTGGTGGGGGTATGGTGCCTGAGATGGACCTGTACGTCTCAATATATGTGTGTGTGTGTGTGTGTGTATATATATATATATATTGTAAGCAGGGTGTAGTTCGAGTCGTGCCGTTCGAGAAAGCGGTGGCGTTGCTGTGCCTGTTACGATAGAGTGTTAATCAATTCACAAAACGGCGTATGTGTTATGTTTATGACATTAGCCAACGACTTTATTTAATTCAATGAAAGACAATGGACGAGCGTGGATGAATTTTTGGGGTAAAAACTCACCCGAAAATTCGGCCGTAAATTATGATATCCCGAGATTGAGTGAACAAATCGAAAAATAGCCCGAACAAAATCGATAGGAAAAAATGACATTACATTGGTAAACTGTCATTAAATTTTCGATTTGTTGCCGCGTTTTCGCATAATATCGAAACAAAGTTAAAGCGTCGTCTGCTAAAGCCCATCTTACTGTATAAAGAGTCGCGGCGTGTTCGTCAGTCGGTCAGTGGCGTCGAATTTGTTTATTTTATTACTTGACGTCAAGACGCTGCCGCGTCTCTTCATTACCTTTAATGTTGAAAAGTTTCTTTTACACAAAGCCACCTAAACGCAAATAATTAAGAACAATTTTAAACACAGCACTAGACTCGGAGCCGACTCAGAATAGTCCCATTTTACAATGAATCTTAGAAGCTCCAAGGTAGTCCACTGGACCACCACTTGAGAAGAAATCTGGCTGGCGGCTTCCATGATCAATTGCCATGGCGACAATCGTAAAATCTCCAACACAATATCCGCTCTAGAAAATTCATCATAGATTTTTGTCAGATTTGGAATTATACCACGATGTTCTTCTGTTGACGTAAGGAGAGTTTTAGGTTGTACGACACCAAATGTTATGAAGATGTCATCCATTGCTTTGTAATGATGGTCTAGTCCTTCGTAAAATCGATACAGGCATTCTAACATTGCTCTCTGCATCTCTTCTGGCAATGTTAGTGTTAGTATCTGGCCCTTTCCCCTGGCATACGTTTTCGGAATCTCCTCCTTCCTCTTTTTTCAATTGAAATGTCCAAGTCCTCACATTGTTTAGTTTCGTAGGAAATGGATCTTCCCACTATTTGCATACGTTGATTTTGAAGAAAAAAATTGAGGGTTTTGATTTTTATCACACACGCCTCCAGCGATAGCCCAGATGCCTGTATATACTTTTGTGTCTGGTTCACTTCTTCTAGGACTTCACACCAAAAGGAAAGGTAGCATAAAGAAAGTAAAGTCATACAAAGCCGGTAAGAGTGTCGATGCTGCTTCTCTTGTCTTAACGTTTTCGCTGCTGCTGCTGGGATCACATATCTCTTCGAGTGTGGATATAAGTTTCGCGAAATTATTCTTCAATGATTTAACAGAGTCATAATGAGCACTCTATTTTGTCTCTACTAATCTTTTGACCGATACGCCTGCCCTTTTCATTACAATTTCCCATCGATGTGTAGATGATGAAAAGAAAGTGTAGGTTCTTTCTGTTGTTTCAAAAAAGTGACACTTGAACTAACGTTCCTAAAGGAGTGCACTCCACATAGATTTAGTGAAGGATTAGCACACGGAATAAACAACGCTTTAGGATTGAGATCTTTGATTTTTGCGTTTACATCACTATGAACTCCTGTCATGTTTGCAGCGTTATCATATCCTTGAGACCGACACAGATGTATATCCAAATTATCACCTTCCAGCTGCGTAAGGATATTTTCAGTAAGTTCAACTGCAGTTTTTCCGCCTATAAGGAAGAAACCTAGAAATGACTCCTTTACTTCAACTTGATCGCCTTCAATCTGAACATATTTAATCACGTAACTTATCTGATCGACATGTGATATGTCTGGAGTGCTATACAAAATAATGCCAAAATCTTTAGCTTTTTTATGTCCTCCACAATGTTATTTTTCACGTCTTTCCCCAAAAAGGCTGATGAACTCATTTTTAATGTCTTTGGACAGATAAGAATCTACCCGTTTCTGCTTTGTACAGGCGATAGCATGTTCGATTCTTAGCATATGCTCTTTCAGCACTGGGACATATTTCGACAATAGACTAACCAATTCCAAAAAAAACCCTCTATTGTCTGATAAAACCCCCTCTCTATGCCCTCAAAGAGGACGATTGTGGCGTGCCAAAATCGTGGCGATGATAAAAATTATGCAGCGTCAACTTGCACAAAAGTCAAATCATAAATTACAATAGGTAGTTAAAATCGAACTCACCTTCTCTATCCGCGGAAACGCCTTTACTTAGTACCTCTTTACTTTCGACTACTGTAAATTATTCTTCACTTTGAATTTTCTTTCAAGTAAATCCTTTAGTGATAAATTAGCAAAGATGGTTCATGATTCCAATGAACAACAGTGACTAATTGTTCCACGCTGCTGACACGTGCGAGTAACAGGCAACGTATACTCCCTCCGCCCGCGCTGTCGAGCCACGGCTACATAAGCTACGTCCGCCTGCGTTTCGCGCACATCAGCGCGCCGCGATCACGGACGAAAACGTGACAGCTATATTTAAAAAAAAAAGATTCATCTCATATACATCCACTTATTGACAAAGGAAGTTTGAGTCTGCTCTGTGGCTTGCTTATCTCGAGCCGCCCGAGCCGCTCGAGCGACAACATTGTTGTTGCTCGCCAACAACATTGTCTTGAGTATGTCCGCGCAGCGGGCGCGGAGTGCCACCCACTGTCACCCCTTGGTGCTTGGCACCCGGGGCGGACCGCCCCTATCGCCCCCCCCCCTTACGCTGCCACTGATCTTTATCAATATGAATATAAAAAATCATCGATTACATTGGAACGGGATTAAAGGTTTTTAAGTTTGACCAAAAATGTCTCAGATGTTTTTGACGATTTGTTATATACAATTCAATTTTTTCGTGTAATTATATTCAGTTACCGCACCAACATGGCAAGGTTTTCACGTCAGATCATGAACATTTTTTTGGGAATTTCAGAGTGCCTGTTACATCTCATTCATGCAAGGCATTTTAACTATTTACCTATACTTATCGAACATAAAGACCGCTTGCGGTTTCGATTCGGAATTTGTTGAAGTTCTCAGAGTGGCTCTTGTAAATATAGAAGAATCGCAGCGACACGGAATTTTTCTGTTAGACGAAATTTCGACTCGGGAGAGTGTCAGCGTAAATACGAAACAACTCACGTATAAGGGGTTGATTGATTTCGGCGATAAAGGGCCTAAATCACCAATTTTTACAGAGAAAGCTAATCATGCGTTAGTTCTAATGTATCATGCGTGCTTTTCAATGCTGGTCATGCTGAAACCATTGCGGTATTTGCCTCGAGAGGGCCTGTAGCAGGTGAAGTCCTTGCACGGCTCATCATCAAAGCGATTATTTTATTAGAAAGGATTGGAGCAAAATCCACGCCGTTGTGAGCGATGGAGCGAGCCCCAACCGAAAATTTTGGTCTGAAGTTGGCTTAAAAACTATTTCCATCACCCTGTTTCACAAGGCCCGAAAAAATATGCGTCTTTTCCGATACATCACACCTCATGAAGACCATACGCAATCTTCTGCACAATAATGGAGTTTTACAGGTTCATATGCATTTTAGTATTGTATATTCATTTGTACACAAACTTACTCATTCACTTCATAATTATAATACTTTTTCAGATGGACCCTTCAGAGTCGGCGGTGAACTGGGAGTATATCAAACTGCTTTATGAGAAGGATCGCGAGCATGGACTGGCCAAGCTTTAGTTTGCCCGAAATTGTCATCTAATCACGTGAATCTTAACAATTCACTGAAAATGCGAGTACGATTAGATACTCAAGTAAGCTTCTTCATTCTTGAAAAGAAGCAGTGTCTTTCCTTAATAAAACACTCCATTACTCTATGGGAATCTAATATTGGGAAATTGATGCATATTGTACCTACGCAAGTCTTTAGCAATTCAGTTGCAGGTGGGCTTCGATTTTTTCAATAATACGTGCCAGAATTGAATGTGTGTGAGGCTACGGCATCGTTTTGTGAATGGATGAACGACACGTTCGACGGTCTTAACCGAAAGTATCCAACTGATGGGGTTCAAGTAGGCAATAAAGACTTCAAGGTATGCCTTAAACGTTTCTTATTTATACTACGCATATTTGTTTGTATTACAGGTATAACGGAAATGTGATTGTATAATGAAATATAACAAAAAAAATTATTAGTTTCTGTTTACTACAGTATCCAAGTATATATTCAATATCCTTGCAGGAGACCGCGATGATGAACATTATATACAAATTTTTCGTTACAGATAATTGAAGAATTTTTAAAAAAGTTGGATGCTTGAGAATGCCATGTTTAAAAGGGACAATTGTCAAAGGATCTGTTTTCAACGAAACAAATGGCGGAGGGTCTGCGCGTCACACTGCAGTCAATGTTATGTCTTGTCGAATATCTAACACAACAGTGTGGATTTCAGTATGTGTTAACGGGTCGAGTGAACCAGGATTGGCTGCATTATGTACGAAGCCCATTGAAGGTTGCATTTTCTAAAAATGACATTTTTAATTAATAGGCTGTATGTGGTTGGACGGAAATGTGGTAACTTAAGGAGCTATACCAGTGTGTACGCTGAATATTTTGGTGATTTTCGGGAATTTTTTGGAAGAAAAGTACTCAATTAAATATTTCGGAAAATTAAGAATACATTTGGCTACATTACATAATTTTTTCGTAGAAAGATATTGAGATCCAAGCGACTTATGCGCTGCCTTCGAGGCACCAAAAAAAGTTTCTCCACTGCTGACATGATCCCGGCCGATTGAGTAGCTGAAACCGAAAAATGAAAAAGTGTCGTTAAACTGGAAGATATTTCATGTACAATGATGTAGGATTTTCAAAAAAATCAAAATCTAACCAAATTGCGTAGTTATGAAAAAAGTCTGTTTTCTTGCCTATAAAATGGTCGTTTTTTTCAATACCGTCAATTTCCAATAAAAAATATCCTCCGTCATTGTAGAGTAAATATATCCAAGAGTACTCAGTTCAAATTTCAAGTCAATCGGATAATTGCTCTTTGAGTTACAATGCCAGCAAATTTGAATAATCTCATTTCGAGAAAAACGCGTTGAAAGTTTTATTTATCGATTTTTGCAAGATAAAATGATATTGATAAAAACGATTTAATCATAATGATATTCTTGAAAGTATAAACTGCCGAAAAAGACAAGAAAAAGGTTTTTTGAAAGTATCACACTGGTATAGCCCCTTAAATGTTAAATTAACGATGTCTATAAATTCTGTAATTCGAGCCGCGTACTTCCATCCAGGGTATCCCATTTTCGTTCTTTGCTTTTTTTTATACACTACTATGTATGTTTTTGTTTTCGTATTGTCCACGACAGAAGTTTTTTGGCACCCTACGTCAAGCAGGTGGTTGTGACGATCACCCTTCGACGCCGACGTTTTTGGAATATTTTCAAGATTTTCTCAGTGCACAGTGTTTTAAAACTCCCAAAAACCGGGAATTGTTCAATCACTCAGGACAACCCGACAGAGCCTTTGGTGACACTCGGGGATCTGAAAACAATATACACTAATTCTGATGCTTCCATTGATCTAGCAAATTCCATTAAAGAACGGTTGCTGGAAATTGTCAAGCATGAAGAGTGGAATTTTACACAAATTACAGAACACGATTACAGTATGGCTGAGGTAGCCAGCTGCGGTACTCATTGTTTGACTGCGGATTTAATAAAGCGAATTTGCAGTCACGTTAAATGCCTGCAATGGAAATAAGCTTTGTTAAATTCAAATAACAATTCTGTAATCCTTCCCGAAGCCGTATTAAATAATTGGCAACAACGAGATGGGTTAGTGCATCCAAACGACCAATTATACCGCTTTGTCATGTATTTGGAACAAAGATTCGAAGTCCATTGCCAATCTCCTTACGTTTTTGAGAATATTCTACATGATGTGTATAATTACGATGGTTTAACATTCCCATGCGAAGATCCCGCTCACGCAATCCTTTACTAACTAATACAGTGTTACATTTCTAGAAGAATGCAGCAATACCGTACACGCATCAATGCAGAACAAAAAAAAGAAAATCAATTAAATAACAAAGCTAAATTCTGCAAAACATAAAAGTACATCACACATATATGTAATATTGATTTTATCCATGCAAAAATAAATGAATAATTTTACTTTTATATACGGATGTGTTTCTTCGTCTATACATGTACCTTATTTCATACCTAGTACCTATTTCCTCTTTCAATTTAGAATATTCCTATTTATATATGGACTTGGAATATATCCATATATATATATATATATATATATATATATATATATATATATATATATATATATATATATATATATATATATATATTGTGACGTGATTTTTTAAGACACGTCACAGAAAGGCTACCGATGATCAAGATATGCTCTCGATGCCCGGGTTGCGACCCATCCGTTTGTGTTAAGGGTCTTTTCTCTAGTATGTTTGTCTTGTTACGTTGAGGTTTTGGGTTGTGTTTTCGTTTTGGTTAGGTTGGCGTACGGAACTCGGTCCAGCGGCGTGTGGCTCGACGTACTGAGCAATCCCGACCGAGGGATGCACCCAGTGAGGCCTCTCGGGGAATCGGTGCACGCCCGGCTGAAACGCCGGCGCCCCACCGTAGTGGTGCATCGTGCTGGAGAGCGGGCCGTTTGGGTTACGGGCGGAGGCGGGAAATCTCCGCGCCGCGCTGCTGGACAGAAGCTTTGCCCGCTTTCGCACGGTGACCCGGGGATGCGATTTCCGAGAGCCTCCATGTACCGATGAGAAAAGGTCCCGATTTGTTACCGTTCCGTTTTCGGGGTAACTCGGGCAGAAAATATAGATTCCGAAAAGAATATTCTATGAGAATATTCCAGTTCCCGAAATAATATTTCAGCTCTCGATATTATACGAGATAAAGTTCTCGCTTGAACCAGCGATTTCGCATGGTCCAATGCCGCGAGCGTGTTGAGATTTTTTCTGTTAACGCGCTCTGTCTCGCTCTCGCATAATCCCTCGTGCGCCGGTCTTGGTCGCGCGAGGTAAACAGAGTTGCTAACGAATCTTCGCGCGAGACGGTTGTCTCCAAAATCGCGATCACTCCCGATTTTGAGAGATATCGTGAGAGAGTCGTCGATCAGACGCCGCGATGGAGAGACGTGTCGTGTCTCTCTCGCGCTCTTGTTCTCGCGTAAGAGGCACGTCGTCGTGCTCTCTCGCTCCCGTGCGTATGTTTTCGCGTGAAGTTCGCGTTCGCGTTAAGTTTCGTCTACGTGTAAGGTTCCCGGGTGGTTAAGCCACCGGCCCCCGCACAATAAAATAAAACCATTATTTTATTTTATTAGTGACGATCCCGCGCTCGCTCACGCTACTCCCCGGTGAATCCCGACCCCTCTACCATATCCCCCAGCCTGAGCGGCCGTGCTTTACCGCAACCGTTCTTTCCCGTGTAAGTGCATCCTGTTTAGTCCGGTTAAACGATTCCGGCGATCAAAAATCGAGGAGAGCTCCAGTCTCCGAACCCGGTTAGGATTCCGGGGGATAACAAAAATTAAGGAGAGCTCCAGTCTCCGCCTGGCGGGTCGGGTTTGATCACCCCGACCCCAGTTTATTCCGGTTGAGACGACCGGAGAAACAAAGTCTCTGGCGCCCCGGGTTGTGGATGCACGCGCACGAGAGGGACGGCCGAAGGTGACGGCTTCTCGCACCTTAGATCTCGAGTTCAAGTTCTCGTTTTGGATTTTTCGCGTAGAGAAAATATCACCCGTCACAAATGGCGCCCAACGTGGGGCCACGCCGGCGAGTAGCAGTTCTCGGTAACGTTTAAGGGGAAAAACGGAAAGGAATAATTTAATTATTCTTTTTTTTTCTCGTTCTTTCCACCTTTCTTGCTCTCGTCGAGAAAAAGAAATATTTTCTTTTTCTCTTAGTTCTTGTTACGCGTTTTCGTGCGTTCCCGAAGTATTATTCGGGAATAAACGTTCGCGATTGCTCCCGAATTAAAATAAAAAAATGTGCTCTCGAGGAAAAAAAAACAGTGCTCCCGAAGAAAAAAAAGTGCTCCCGTGAAAAAAAAACAAGTGTTCTCGATTCCCAGGGATTATCGTCCATTTGGATTATTGGTCATCTTCCGGTGAGTTCCCGGCGCAGTCGGAAAATTTTATTTTCAAAAAAAAAAATTATTACGATTTTTTTTCCTGCGTGGTTTCCGTGATGCAAGGCTCCGCAGAGTTGCGTCGTTCTCGTTAGCGGGGAGAGTTAAGCTCCGACCTCCCCGGTGCTCTCGCGACTTCGAAAAATTATTTCGAAGGGAAAGAATAGAAAAAAACCTCTATTCGGTTCTTTCCGCGATCCCGAGGAATTCGAAAATTTATTTTTGAAGACGAAAAAAAATGCTAGCTCCCGTGGTTATGAATTTGACAAAAAATAAAAAAAAACTGTCAAATTGCAAGCTTGCTCTCGCTGATTTCGGAAACGAAATCGAGTTCTCGATATGAATTTTTTTTTCATGTTATGTGCTCCGTCCCTCGAATTTGCTCGTGTCTATTTGCTCGGGCCTATTGTATGGTCCAGGCATAGCAGATTGACGGTGAGATGAAATTTTTAGTATAAATCACATGCGCGAACCTTCAAACGCGTTTTTCTCGAAACACGATTTTTCGAAGCGGTGACCACGATATTTCAGAAATTATTGCACCGATCTTGTTCAAATTTATACAGCATCTATAATATGTTATAAGCCAGCGATTGAACTAGGATTATCATGATTGCTTCGATAGTTTTTTTTGTACGAGCGAAAAACTTAAGAAAAAATGAGTAAAAAATAGAATGTAGTTTTCAAAAGTGTATTAAAAAGTCAATTTTTGTAATTTAGAATTCACTCTAGTTCAATCGCTAGTCTTAAATATGAAGATTAAAATGCCGTTTGGTTTTTTTTTTATTTCAGATAAGCAGAACAGCCGCAATCTTGGTCACCGTCAAGCACCTCTTTTACTTGATGTCTTCCTGTCGGCCACTATAACTTTTATTCTATTATATATTTTGACTTCAAAAAATGTGCAAAGCTTATTTAAATGTTAATAAAGATTATGCAAAAACAATGAGATTGATTATTTCGATGCTTTGCCCGTAAAAAATTATTGAAAAAGCCGTAAAAAAACAGCCGAGAAACTAGAGGACCGCGTTAATGCAAATTCGCTGCGCGCCCACTTGTATCTGCTGAGAGCTCTCTTAGTGGATAAGTCCCATCATATCATATGCATTTCTGAAACTTGACTTCACTCTATGATATCCGATGAGTTGATTTCTCTAGAAAACTTCTACCTCTTCTGTAGTGGTCATGAAGGCCAAGAGGGCGGGGGCGTGGCCGGCTATATTAGCAAATCTCTCAAAGTACGAGTTCTCGCAGCCTCCCTCGAATTTCATAAACGAGCCTGAGTTCTTACTGTTAGATATCTGCTACACTGATGCAGATTTTCTCCTCTTCAGAACCACTTATCGTCGACCGAAAGGGCGGTTTTTCGTAAACTAAGTTAAGTAGAATCGCTCATGATGCCGAGGCCGTTGCCAGATTCGCATCTGAATATAGTCTAAAACTAAATCTCTCTAAGTCTAAGATACTGATCTCTAGCAGCAGCAGATTTATAAATCAACTGGATCTCGACATACTACCTCTTGTCGTGGTCAACGGCGACTCTTTATCGCATGTCGACGAAGTGAGAAATCTGGGTGTCGTTTCTGAGGCGGATCTCTCATGGCGTGCGCAGGTGATTGCAGTATTACGTAAAGTCAATTTTTCTTTGCACAAACTGAAATTTCACCGGTCGGCTCTCTCCCATGTCTTGCGCATTTCTCTCGTTGTTTCTCTAATTTTTCAGATATTAGATGACTGTTGCTTACTTCTCGCTGACGCCTCTTCTCAACAAAATTCTTGAACGCCTCGTTAAGAGGTTACGTGGATTTGGAAATTAAAAAAATCATTTTAAAAATTTTATTATCCTATAGTACAATATGTCTAGAACATGTTCCCAAAGTTTGAAGTCAATCGGAGTAAAAGTCTAGGAGGGAGAGCTTTTAGCAATTCCCCCCATTGGGAAAGACCGACCGGGAGCGACGCAAGTATATCGAGGCAGCTTAGCTATTGTTTGTCTGTCTCTGTCGCTCGATTCTCTCACTTTCTGAGGGTCACGTATTATATTTTAGTTTCATATGGCTCGTTGGGCCACGAGGTTTCTTCGAGGCTATACGTGTGCGTCGTGAAAGATGCGGAAAATAATAATGAGAGTCTGAACCAATTAATTTGGAAAATCACTCCAAAAATACTTCTTGCTGGTTCCAGAATAGTTGAAATTGCTGCATCGGTTGCCGCTTCTACTTTTAACGAAAGGATCTCAGCTCTATTACGTTTTTTTTGCGCGGGATGGACATAAAACTTGGCCAAAATAGTCACGAGTACGCTCGAAAAGAGGACGAACATCGCATACTCATAGCTGAGAAAAAAAGCTGAGAATGGGCTCGAAAAGCTAGAATTCGTCTCAGGCAGGCACAAAGGGATGCCCTGGACATCGCAGCTGCAGCAGGATTTATGCAGGGCGTTTTCGTACACTTCGTTCCCGCAAATGACGTTTATTCGGCTCAAAACTCGACATTTTCGCACAAAAAATCGTCTTGTCATATGTCCAACCTTACGATATGACGTTTTACATCTGACAATTTCAACCATAACCTCCCGGTGGGACCATCTTTTGTAAAACGTCGGAGACTTAGGTGTACTCCCAATATGTAAGTTGCAAAAATGTTTTCGTATTATTTCTACTCAAAACTTTTATCGCTTTGTTTCTCAAGACACTATTTTTGAAGTCGGTGGACACGATTTCTTAAAAACTAATGCACCGATCTTATTGAAATTTTGCACACTCCTTCAAAACAACATTGACTAGTGATTGGACGAAGGTTTTTTTTCGATTACAACTAATTTTACAAGGCTATACGTATTGTAAATTGTGCGAAAAATTGAATTATTTTGCATACAACTCTGCAAAAAATTCAAATTTCGATTTTTTTTTAAATCCTTCGTTCAATCACGAGCTATTCTTATCTTCTAACAGAGAACATTTAGATTTTCTAATTTCAGATAAAGCTACCATGATTTATCCTGACCACCACGGGGAGACTTTTTTGGGATCTCCGGAAACCAGGTCCCACCGGCTGAATTGCCAAAATTTTTGGATGCATTTTTTAAAAATATTGTTGAAATGTTGCCCTTCTATGTGCTTAACATTTTGAATAAAATAATTGATAAATAATTTTTTTAATAGAGAAAATATGTTTTCTTGGCTTAAAAATCCACGTAACCCCTTAACAAGTGCATCAGATTCCTCTTTAATTTACGCCGCGACGAACATATCAGCCCTTATAGGAGAGAAGTCTGTTGGGTTACTGTCCGGTCTAGAAGGTTGTATTTCCTTGGTATTATGGTATCCACAATCCGACACAAGGAAACACCAGGCTACTTAGGCGAAATCTCTGAGAGGTCCAATCCACCCGCACAACTCATGCGATACTCACTTAGCCCGAGCGAATTCTTCATCTCTTATCACTGTACTGCAACATATCAAAAGTCGTTTCACATAACTGCTATTTATTTTTGGAACTCTCTACTAATTGAGATATTGTTGTACGCCACTTTGGCGCACATTTTATTTTGACGTCCTATTCGTCCATTCATCTTCGGAATTCAAAACAAGAAAAAGAAAAAACATTAACTTTATTCAATTATCCTTATTACACATATTATAAAAATTGAAACGAGAAACGCTGGCGCTCCCTGTCCTAAGCTTCTCGAAGTTCCTCCGTCGGTCTACCGACGCGTGCCTGAAAAGGGAACATAATTATTTAAAACATTAATTTTATTATTATACTTACCGTTTCCGATGGTTTCCTGACGCCAACCTGTAAGAAAAAAGTCAGAAGAAATTATCATTAATATTGTATGCGTATTATACCTATAAGAACAAAACTTTATTTTATAACTAATTAAAATGCTACGACTTACCCAGTTAACCGATGGTCGAATCATCCGCGCTGCGATACCTGAAAAAGAAAGAAAAAAAAAACATAATTGATACGCCTAATTTCTACATTTTTTTTTTTTAATTATACCAAAACGCCTGTGATTGTTCAGAGCTAATTTACCACGAACTTTTACTATTTAACGTACTTGCCTTCCGAATGTCACACATATGCGTTGAGTACACTGCAAACACGACATTTAAAACTCCCGCGATACCAGCGCCGCGGTTCGGGTCCTTCCCACACTACACCAGCGCCGCGGTTCGGGTCCTTGCCACACTACACCGCGCCGTCCGAATACAGAGCATAGGTACCGGGGTCTCGTGCTCTACTACCCGTGCCTGGACTTTCGGCGGCGAGCCGCCGCTCCGGGCCGGGTATATAAGGCGGAGCGCGAGACTGCTCGGCCTCAGTTCTTCACCCACTAAAGAAGTGGCAAGAACTCTCCCTAGCTAAGTCCCCACTGAAGAAGTGGCCTTAGACCCTCCTGACCCCTCGGCCCTACTCGCTGGAGAAGCGACCCTCGCCGAGTACCCTCTCCTCTCATCCATTCGCGAAACCAAGCCCGTATCTTTTTCTTCCTTTTTTTTCTTTTTTTTTTTTATTGCGTTTGCGTTTGCGTG
Organism: Ophion obscuratus; assembly: GCA_964007375.1. Taxonomy (NCBI): domain Eukaryota; kingdom Metazoa; phylum Arthropoda; class Insecta; order Hymenoptera; family Ichneumonidae; genus Ophion; species Ophion obscuratus. The sequence continues at coordinate 60,217,563 of OZ023314.1, forward strand.
GGTATTGGCGCTTCCGTTTTACTATTTTTTGTTTTCGTGCGTGTTCGTAGAAAAAATAAACGAACCTATTTATAAATATTTTGTTTTCGTTTCTCTTTACCCCAGCCACTCACCGAACGAACTATTTGAACCTTAAATTATTATTATTTTTTATTTTTTTATTTTTGTTTTTTATTTTCCATTTATTCATTTTTCGTTTAAAATTTTTTTTTTTATTCCTTGAATGCCACGGCCGGTCGACAACGCATTCCGCATGCGGCGTCTTCGCCGTGCCATCACCACTGCGAGTGGTACGACGCACGTTACCAAGCACGGCGAGGACCCGCGGATTACCCTGCGCACCCTCAAGTGGGACTTTGAAAACACCCCTCCCGAACTCACGAACGCCGTGCCATTCAAGGTCCCCCCGCTCCCGCCACCCGCTTCCCCTCCACTTTCATGTCCCCCCTCACCCCCCGCATCCCTCTCACCGCCCCCGGTTGGGAGTCAGGCCGAGTTTAGCCAGGTGTTCGACCGCATAATCGACGAGTTGACTCGCGCCCTACAACCGGTTGCCCAACGACCTCTTGCTCCACCCCCCTCCCCGTCGCCCCCTACCCGAAAGGTCCTAGCCCCTCTTCCTCCCCACACCCGCTCCCAATAACTCCTGCCCATCCCCCCCCCCGGCTTGCACCCCCTACGACAACCCTGGCAACTGAATAACCGGACCCCCGCTTGCCCACCCAACAGCCCTTTTAAGGGCTAAAAGCCCAAAAAAAAACCAACGTAGCGTTGGGCCCGGAACTTGCTCCCCTCCACCCTGCCAGGTGTTTTTTTCGGGACTAAAACACATGAGTTGGCTGTCAATCCAGCCCTTCTCTCTCCTACCACCCGCAAATTGTTGAGACTGCGCTCGGAGCTCCTCTCGGAACTTCGTCATCCAAATTTGGTTTTCGCCGTCAACAATATCTAGCCTTTATAACCTGTTTACCTTTACGGAATGTCTTTTTACCTATTTATTCGATGGCGACTCGGCGTAGGATGCAACGGAAGCTAGAACATTTGCTTTAGATATTTACCAATATCTTTTGCATCAGTCTTTCACCATCTTTGTATTATCTGTGTACTATTTTCGTATCATTTTGTGTTAGTTTGTTTAACTCTGTATTGTTATGCTCTGCTAGTACATAGCAGTGTTAGGTTAATTAGGTTAATTTTCTAAAGATTGTAATAATAAGTATGTAAACACTCACAACGTACAACTCAGAACTGCGCTATGCACCAGTTTTGTTTTGTCGAACTAAGACTGTAAGAGAGCACATATTTTCGCTGCTCATTTTTATATTTGCCCCATAGCTTGGAACTAGGGCATAAAAAATAATCAATCAACCCCCCACCCGCCCTTCATTGCAGAAGAACATAAGAGCAACAGAATTGTCCTTTCTACTTACTCAATGGATGAATTCCTTTAAAAAATGAACTGTCGCAATATTTCGCGGCGTGTAATGTTCTCGGCAACAAAGCCAACAGAAATCAAATAAACTAAGGTTTCTCATGCGTCCATTGGTCCCCAGGCGCTCTCGAAGTGTCGCCTTTATATACGAGACATGCATATAGTTGGGCTTGGTAGTGGTATACGCTCGGTTGGGGTTTGGTCTCGTGCAGGATTTGCAGGATCGTTTTGGGATTAGTACGGACGGCCATCCGGAATCTCTCTCTTCTCTTTCTATCCCTCTTAATGTCTCATGTCAACTAGGGAAATTAGTTTTATATTGGAAGTAGAATAGCTTTACCTGTTCTATATGAAGTAGCGGCGAAGGCGGTGCGGGGACGGGTGAGTGACTTCACGCGGCGGCGATGGGGAATTGATCGTAGATGAGTGATGAGGGATGCGTGAAGTCAAGGAGTCCATGGGAGTGATGGTAATCGGCACGAGACTCGCCGAGAGGCGTGCGGGGAGTCTGGTTCGGCGAGTGACGTAACACGATGGAGAAGAGGGAAACCATCGTAGAAGAGGCGTCGGCAGAGTGGATGCCCGATGGCGAGGGGTCCAACGGGAGGAGCCAGCGGTTGTCGGCGCGGGGCTCTCGGGCAGGCAGGGGGCTTTGCGAATGATGCGTTGCTTTCTGGGAGAGGAGAACGGGCCATTAATGATGCAGATGAATCGTTTTTCCAGATAATTGTAAAAAGTTTTTTTAATCCTTCGACTGCACACTGGTTGTTTTGACCCCATTTGTTTTTCAACTGGCTAGATCGCAAAACAACGTAATCGGCCGCAGTGCAGCGCTCGAATGATCCCCCACTCCCACTCTATAGGTGGACACTCGGCCCCTATCCTACATCCAGCCGGTGTTCTGAGGACAACTGTCGAAACAGGACCTGGGGTCGAGTCGACCTCGTTTATGCAGTAGTGGAAGAAAATGATTTTTTTTGTGAAACTTAGTGTTTTATTACTACATATAAGTGAGTTGCGATATAAAATGGTTAAAGATATTTTTTACTTTTCGCTGCTATAATAAATTATGTATTTTGAATGCCGATAATAAAACTAAAAGCAAGTGTCCGTTATGCAGGAGGGCTATGTGCAACGAGCACCGGATGTACTTATGCTTCGATTGCGGTAAATGTCAATAATAATAAGGCATTGATGTTAAAAAAATTCGGAAAATATACGTTTTCAACAATTGACCCATCAACGCCAAAGTTGTGATTTGAAAAATTATTTTCAAGCCAAATTTTCCATATTAAAAAAGGAGAAGTCTAAATTAAAACTTATGTTTCCCAGTATTTTCGAGTGTGCTCTTTCCGAATCTGGGGTCGCAATTGATTTTTTTTCAATTAGAGTTATAAATATGACGGCAGGAAAAAAACTGAAAATCGGAAAAAAAATGTCATGATTTTTTTCTCATTCAAGACTCAGAAAACTTCCATTTTTCTATCAACCATGAGCGCAGAAAATGGTTTTAGTTGAACAATACAATTTTTTAAATTCGTCGTCATCATCGTTTTTACATCTAAAATGACGATTTTATCGTGAAAATTCGAGAATATCCTTTTCCCCAGCGATTATTTTACATCAAGGGGTATGCATAACCTTGTAGTTGAAAAAACAGATCGATTTTCAATATTTGTTTCCGTCTCAGGTATTGGGATGATAAGGTCAATCTTTCGCACACAGATAGTACATAGTCTCGACATGTCACTTTTTTATTGCAAAATATATATAAACAACGTCATCATTGTTATTTAATCGCAGAGCTGTAGCCACCGCACGGCTCGGTCGCGTAGATGATTCCGGTAAGTGGATTCATCTAAAGTCAAAAATGAAAAAAATATACTTTTAGTACAATGGTAAAGCTACAAACTTGCTGGATACATTTTTTAAATTAAAAAAATTGCATAAATTGCATTGTTTTGAATGACCTTGGACGACTTTGACCCTCCAATGTTTTTTATGCGGCTTGAGGTGCTCCACAAGATGGAAGAAAAAACGTTCTATTCCATTAAAAAAAAAAGTGGAAGTGACCACTGTGAGACAGCGCCTCCACCGAAATAAAATTTAAAAAATTGGTCGCCTTTGATGGCCCCTCTCACACCGTACAACTTTTGTCTGGAACATTTTTTGTGACGTCGATAATTACCGAGTTATTTCGGGTGGCAGAGATAAGAGGGACCCCCTGTATATTCCTATCTATGTATATTTCGACGTATGTATCCATTTTCTCAATATTCAAACTTGTAGTTCCTTATTCTACTCTCAGTGTGACCCAGAGAAAATGACATGGTAGAATTACTTTTTCCTTTAGGGTGCTTGATTTGAGTGAGTCCCCTGCCCCTCACTTCTTGGAGTGCTTGATTCGAGTGAGTCCCCTTGCCGCTCAGTTATTGAGGTGCTTGATTCCAGTGAGCCCTTGCCGTCACTTCTTGGGATGCTTGATTCCAGTGAGTCCCCTTGCCTCTCACTTCTTGGGGTGCTTGATTCGAGTGTGACACCTTGGCTCTTACTTCTTGGGGTGATTAATTTGAGTGAGTCCCCTTGCCTCTCATTTTTTGGGGTGCTTGATTCGAGTGAGTCCCGTTGCCTCTCAATTCTTGAGGTGTACCTCGAAGAATAAAAATTCGAAAACTCCGAGAATTGTCACAATGCCTTCCTTCGAAGAGCTCATCATAGAGCAACAAGCGACCTTCGAACAACGTGGAAGAATTTTACCGAATTATCGAAAACTCGGTAAAGATCGATTCACGGTCAGCAAAACACGAATTTGATCGAAACTCTACAGGAGTTATGGTCTTCATGCAGAGCCCTGGACGTTTAACTTCGTCAAGAGGCTGATGACGCAAAAAACCAACACGCATACTTTATCAACGCTGAGTTCATTCAGGCTGAAAAGGACTACGAGGACGTTTTGGACAAACTCGCGGACCTTTTGGATCAACAAGAGAAATCGGCACATCCAGTCCCGGCGTAAAAATTGGCGAACTCGACGATGTTCGGCGAGATGCAGGGGCCATCTATGTTCGCTCTCCCACGCATCACCATCCCCAAGTTCAACAGTGAACGTACGAAGTAGGAAAGTTTTCGCGATTCTTTCCAAGCGCTAGTCGGTGAAAATGCATCCCTAACATCCGGTCAGAAGTTATATTACCTAAAATCTTTCGTCACGGGAAACGCTGCTCTCATGATCGAACACGTATCGGTCTCAGACGCAAATTACGGAAGCGCTTGGCAGCTACTCGAAGACAAATATGATAATCCGCGCGCGTTAGTTCTTGCACACAATCACGTGTTTGCAAATTTGCCGACTATGAGGACCGAACAAGAAAGCGAGCTTAAATTGCTGCGTGACACGGTTAATTCGTCTCTGACCGCGTTAAAAAATTTGAAACGTCCTGTAGAAGTTGGGACGACCTATTAGTCTACATGATTTCACAAAAATTCAGTTTGCGCACACGTAGCGAATGGAATCTGAGGCTCGGTGGATCAAATGAATTTCCGTCATTCAAAACACTTAAGGATTTTTTGATCGAAAGAATCCGCGGTCTTTCTGCTCCCGTTTAGATTGAAAAACTCGATAATTCAAACGCGAACGCGTCAAATGAAAATAAGGGTAAAGCTAATGTACACAATGCGACTGCCAAGCAATGTCCCGACTGCTCGGGAATACACAATCTTGTTTTCTGCCCCGCGTGGTCCAAGAAAACACAAGACGCTAGATTCGCGTTCACGAAAAGTCAACGGCTCTGTTTTAACTGCTTGAAAGCTGGTCATTTTCCGAATAATTGCCCTATCTCGAATCATTGTAAAGGATGTAAAAAGCCGCATCATACGACGTTGCATCGCGCTTCGCCCGATAGCCATGACGCTACGGTTGCGCCTGACGATCAGGTCGCCGACGTTTCTAATCCCACAGCTAGCGTTAACTTGCTTTCTGCACGAGCATTACACTCTTATAAGTCGATCGGTGCGATTTCTGCGAGCAAAGAACGTTCGCTGGACCGGACCGCAACAATTTGCACTATGCAAAAGTGCCTCACTTCCGTACTCTCGCTACCGCATGGGTACGACTACGAACTCCGGAAGATCGAGTAATAGAAGCACGAGCCTTAATCGATCAAAGTTCATCACACAGCTTTATAACGGAGTCGCTTGCTCATAAATTGCGCACTCCTCGTCGTCGAGCCGATCTCGACATCACCGTCTTTGGAAACAGAAAATCCGTGCGCTCTATGTCCTACGTGAATCTCTTGCTCGAATCATGCTCCGGACAAAACGCGCCGCCTCTTAAAATACGAGCATACATTTTTAAACGCCTCACTAATTACGCCGTGTACACCTTGCGCAAAATAAATTCCTGGCAATATTTACGGGGTCTACAACTCGCTCATCCCGATCCCTCCAGTAAGGAGCCGATTAACGTCTTAATCGGTGCAGATCTCTATTGCCATTTGTTACTCGGGCCGCTCGAAAAGGGTCCTCTTGGGTCACCGGCGGCCCAAACTCACGCGGTTAGGATGGATATTCTCCGGACCTATCGAAAGCTCTCGCAACCAGCGAGCTTCTCAGGCATCCACGATGCACTATGCTTTCGAGCACAGCATAGACGCAATTATTCGTAAGTTTTGGGAAATCGAAGAAATACCCTCCCGAAAATTCCTCACACCGGAAGAGGAGGAATGCGAAACTCATTTCTTGGAGACGTATTCACACGATAATACGGGACAGTACATAGTTCGCTTGCCGTTTCGTCTCGGGTCAGGCTCAGATATCGGTGACAGTCACCAAATCACCTTATTGAGATACGCTCAGCACGAGCAACGCTTGCAGAAAAAACCGGAACTAGCCCGGGCATATTTGGATCGATATGGGAAGGGTTAGTAGTCCCGATATAATAAAGAAGCCGTTATACGTTCCGCATCACCCGTGATCCGCGAAAGCAGCACCACTTTTCGCGTGCGGATCGTTTTCAATGCTTCAAGCGTGATATCAAACGGAACGTCTCTGAACGATCATTTGCTCATCGGTCCGAAACTGCAACGCGACATAGGCGGTGTCATATCAAGCTAGCGCCGACATAAATTTGTTTACCTAGCAGATATCGAAAAAATGTTTCGACAAATTAAAGTGCATCGTGAAGATACTGATTACCAGCGCATCGTTTGGCGACCGATTCCGGCCGTCCCCATACAGCGTGCGCACCGTATCTTTCAAATCGCGTACTTATACAATTAGCGGACGACGAAAGAAAATCATTCCCTAACGCGGCCGACGTAATCTGTAACTCGACTTACGTGGACGATGTCCTATTCGGCGCAAATGAACAGGAAGAAGCGCGTACAATTCGCGCCCAACTCGTTGCGCTCTTACAATGCGGTGGGCTTACGATGCGCAAATGGGCAGCAAACGATATCGCGCTTTTATCTGATATTCCGGATATAGGACACGATCTCAAAATCGATCTTTCAAAAGTGGATTCGGCTATCTTCTAAGTTCTCGGCATCACCTGGCTTCCCAAGGAAGACGCGTTCAGTTTCCAAATAGGGGAAATTCCGAAAGTGCGAAGTACAAAGCGCTCAATTTTATCGCTAATCGCAAGACTGTTTGATCCTCTCGGTTGGGCCACGTCCGTTGTTATCCAGGCCAAAATGCTTATACAAGATTTGTGGCTTGCGAAAGTTGATTGGGATGAAGCCGTCCCTCAATCGGTTCAAGACATTTGCGAAAAATATTGTCGCGAGCTTCCCAGCCTTTCGAAATTACGAATTCCACGCTGGAATGGTCTCTCGCCATCTCACAATGCCATCGAACTGCACGGCTTCGCGGACGCATCGCAGCGCGCGTTCTCCGCGGTCGTCTATTTGCGCGTTCTCAACTTGCCGACGAACGTTTCGATATCGTTAATCGCGGCAAAATCCAAAGTCGCGCCATTGAAAACTGCGTCGCGCCTTTCTATCTACGATAAAAAATTTGGAATTGCGCGAAAATTTATCCACGGACGGAATCCGTTGGCATTTCATTCCGGCTTCCGCGCCTCATTTTGGAGGTCTATGGGAGGCCGGCGTCAAAAGCTTTAAGTCACCTGAAACGAGTAGTGGGTTCTTACTCCCTTTCACAACTCGAGTTTTCTACATTACTGTGCGAAATCGAAGCGTGTTTAAATTCGCGCCCTCTCGCCCCACTACGGGATGACCCTGAACATTTCGATGCGCTAACCCCGGGGCATTTCCTCATCGGGAGACCTCTAGCCAGCATTTCCGAGCCCTGGCTGCTCGACGTCAACGGAAATCGGTTATCTCGTTGGCAAAAGGTAATCTCTATGTGCGAACATATCTGGAGAGCCTGGACTCGTGATTATTTGCACACTTTGCAACAGTGCGCTAAGTGGCAGAGCTCGTCGCCTTCCCTCTGGGTGGGTACATTAGTCCTTCTAAAGAAAACAAAGTTAAAGCGCCCGATCTCAAAGGTCTCCTTCCCTGTGACCTGTCCTCCGATTCCGCGTTACCGCGACGCGCTATCGCGCCTACCAACTAAGCCAAACGTTTAGTTTAAGTCGATACAATGTCGGAGATGGCTTTATACCGTTTAGTTTAAGTTCGATAGAATGTCGGGCATGGCTTTGTAAAATTTAGTTTAAGTCCGACACCAATGTCGGGTTTATGATTTTGTTATTTGATTTAAGTTCTCGCTTATATTGTCGGGTCAAAATTGTGTAAATCTCGAAATAACACGGAGATAACTTGTGACTCTTGTACTTCCTTTCGTTTCTGCTGGAACGAGGCGGGCGGTATATTCAGAATTTACTCCAATACTAATTATTAAATTTAATATAGAGTGCAGGGCCGCAGATACTGTGTCAAATTTCTGGAAATATCGTACCAGCGCTTCACACTCCCCCCCCCCCGTTCCGAAAATCTCCGATAATCCGCGCAATTGTCGCGTGAATAGTCAGTCTTCTCTTGAAATAAGTACGAGAAGGAACTCTATTGTAATCGATTAACCGCTCGATCATATCGATTACACGCCGCTCGGCATGATCGCTCTACACTATCATTTTCGTTATTGCGGCTTAATTTAGCGCTCTTCCGTGCAATCCACGTACGCGCATTTTTAAATAGAAATCAAGATAGAAGTGAAGATAGATAGTTTCACTTTGTTTCTTGATTTTTATTAAAAAATGGGCGTTTCCTTGCTTTCCAACTATTTTGATATCATTACAAAATAAGGAAACTATAGTGATGGGCTGTCGTACACTCCTAAGTTTAAAAAGAAAGACGAAACATATTTTTTTTCCGAATAAAAACGACTTCTCCAAACCAAAGCTTCACACTTTGAATCAAGCAGTCACTTTGCCCACATCATCTCTTGGGGTTTTTGTTTAAACTTGTATAAAAATGGCGGACAATGTTCTACAGTGAGAATAAAATCCGCGCGGTCAAGCCGCTCTTATAAATTTGGTGGAAGAATATTGAATGTGGGAGCAACGATGTGATCAGTGCGTAGAGTCGCTGGAAACCCGAAGCCGAATCAAGCGCCTGCGATTATCGCTCAGAAATCATTGATAGCGCGAATTGCTCACTAAGGAGGTTTAAAACATGTGCGACGCAGACGATGTTTACCCGTGGGCGCAGACACAGCGTTTAAAAATCGTGTCTTGACTGCGTCATCAATAACGTCCATATTAAACCTCGTTAATTTCTCGAAGACGCAGTCATATGATGCTTTAACATGCGCAAGACATTGTCACTAAACACTCCAGTGTAAAAGTAAATACAGTTTTCAATAGTGAATTTGTGGGAAGTGATAAACGTGAACAAAAAGTACCGACACGAAAAAAATTGAACTTCTTACAAGATCCAATTAATGCGAGTAGCACACACAAGGAGTTGTCGAGCGCACACAAGTTCCCTCCAGGAGTTTCAAAGACGTTAGAGCAGATGGGCATTACCGCGGATACTGAATTCAACTTGAAATATTAACAAATGCAATGCAATGGAATACGTGCCGGGAGTCAAATTGTATTGTCGCGGGAAATAATTATGAGGAAAGCGGTGGTGAAAATAAAGTCGAGGGATAACGCATGTTTTGCGTGGTTAATAGTCGCTGCTCTTCATTCAGCGGAAACAAGTATTAACAAAGTAGCTTCGTGTCCACACCCCTCAAGTATACTGCAGCTTCAGGGCACCGCTTTCCCAATGACTTTGAGTCAAATAAGGAAATTTAAATCGCAAAAAGTAGTATCACTGTGGGAGTTCTGACTCAGGTCCGCTAAGGGGTTCACGCGGGGGAAGGGCATGACCTCACTTGGAGAGGGGCCAGGGAGGGAGAATCGGCGGGGCGGTGACGTCATGCGGGGAAAGGGAACTCATTGGGTAGGGGAACCCGGAGAGGAGTATCAATTAATGAATAATGGATTTATTAATCAATGATTGATTGGTTATTTACATTATTTATTTTGATTATATGTATATCGATTTTTTAAAACTATTTTTATTTTATATTTTCATTTCATTTATTGTTGTTTCAGTCATTTGCATTTGTTTCCACTTTCACTTTCTTAGTTCATTTATTTAATTATTTAGCAGCTCTCACCTGAGAGGGGGGGTTCAAGTTGGTTGACCGATATCGGTGGAAGAGATATACTAAGTGATCGGATTACACGCATGCATAAAAGAGAGAAACTGAGAGAGCGATCGGAGCGGTTGGAGCGATCGGAGTCCATTCATGTAACAGAGAGATAGAGCGATTTGTCTGCATGTATAGTGACATGTACTGTGACGGGGATTGTTTCTCTGGGTGCGACAACTTTCGAGTTTCGCTCCCGACATCCTCACACAGCGTCGGGAGCGAAACTCCCTGACAGACCTCGTCCGAGAGCAAGATCATATGAGAACGCTGCTTCAAGCGAGAACTTTTACCTTCTCACTTTTGTAAGCTGAAATATTATTTTGGGAGCTGGAATATTGTACTAGAACATTCCTTTCGGAATCTATATCTTCTGCACGAGTTACCCCATAAGCGGAACGGTAACAAATCGTGACCTTTCCTCCTCGACAACATGTAGGCTCTCGGAGATCGCACCCCCGAAACACCATGCGAGAGCGCAAAAAAGCTTTTCTCCAGAAGCGCGGTGCGGAGATCTCTAGCCTCCGCCCGTAACCCAAGTGGCCAGCTCTATAGCACAATGCACCACTGCGGTGGGGCGCCGGCATCTTAGCCGGGCGTGGACCGATTCCCCTAAAACCTCGTTGGATGCATCCCTTGGTCGGAATTGCTCGGTACGTTGAGCAACATGCCACTCAACCGAGTTCCGCACGCCAACCTCACCCGAAATAAAAACGTACCATAAACCTAAAACTTTACAAACCAAAACATACTGGAGGAAAGGCCCTTTACATATACGGATGGGTCGTAACCCGGGCATCGAGAGCTCAACTGAATCGTCGGGAGCCTTTCGGTGTCGTGACTTAAAAAAATCACGTCACAACTCCCCACCCTTTAAGGATAGTTACGATCAAGGAACTACGTCATCTCCGCTAAGCAAGTGCCGTAGCTGAAATTCACGCGCTAGCCATAATTTTCCTTCCCAGTTGCGATCGGTAGCTTAAACGGTGGGAACGACCGAGACCTTTTGCAGGGAACCAAGCACCCGCAGCGCGAGAAAGCAAACCAGAACACAAAAACAATGTTTGGTAGTTGATGGTTAAAATTCACCTCTCCCGTTACAGTCGGTAGCCTAAACGTGGGAAAGACTGAGATCTACCGTGTGCGACTAAACGCCCCAGAGCATGAGAAAATATAATCGCAAAAAAAAACATTTTTTTTCCTAAACGGTAGCATCGTTGTCTCTTCCCGTTACAATTCGGTAGCCTTAATATCGGGGAAAAGACCGACAACTGCTGTGGACGGACAACCGTCCTGCGACGCGAGAAACGCGATCCACACTTACCCCCACCAAGGACTGAACAAAATGAACCGTAATCGGACTCACCAAATCAGCCGTAGCGTCCTTGCTTCGGTGGTGGCTGTGGGAGCACTTCGGAAACCGCTCCAACTCCCCCCACCTTCTCCGGTGTAGCTGGTGCCGAGACCTAAGTCGCATCATCGCAAGTCGCGGGAACTGCGAGGACCATTTCTCTCGGCGGAGAATCAGATGCCTAGCCCCCTATCACGGGAACTGCAGGATGTCTATGTCCCGGACGAGAACTGGGGCCGGAGGCCCCTCATTGCGTCAACTGTGGGGCGTCGCCGCCACACGCGAGGTCCAAGGCTAACGCCTGTATTGCGAGAACTGTGAGGCATTGCCACCTCACACGACAGCTACGGCCAAAAACCCACGTACTGAGAACTCGTGCTATCTTGAGTCTTCCGAAAATTGAGAATTCGGGGCTCCGATGCGAGAGCCCGCAGGGCCGGCTTAGACCTGCGGGTTTCCTCCCTTGCCCTTGTCACCCCTACGCCGCCGACGGGCCTTCTTGCCCGAAGGGCCGGGAGCTCGCTCGAGCGCCGTCTACGGCGGGGGTGCCCGCGCGTTGCGGGCTTCCGCCCGCGCTAGCCATATCGCCTTTAACACCTCCCGCGAGACGTTGCGGCCTTCCTGCGGGACATACGAGCCCGCCTCCCGCCACCCCTGACTGCAACGCGGACACGACCGCAGGATTTTGCCCTTACGTCTGCACATGCGGCAGAAGGTGGCCATTGAGAGGCCCCGCGGGCAGTCACTGTAGCGATGACCCACCTCACGGCAACTACAACATGCCCACTTAAGAGCGGGTCTCCACCGACGGGACGGCCCGCTGCCTGGAGGTCGGAGATCAGTCAACGGAGACTGCAGCCACGCCACCCCTGGGTCCACCCGCCTCCGTCCGTGGACAACGCGGACACCCTCGGCCTCGCGGTCCTCCGCGGCCATCGAGACCGGGGAGTACACTGGCCGCCCGGCTCGCCCCGGACCTATAGCGTCGTGCGCTAAGTCTCGATGGCCTCGATGAGGTCCTGCGCCGACTCGCCGTCCTGACGCTCGGTGTCTCGGAGCTTCGTCACACACGTCCGGAGCATCTCATCCGGGGCCCACGATACGTGTCAGGACTACGAGGTCGCCGCCTCCACCGACTGCGGGAGCTTGGCGCCGAACCGGACCAAATGGTCGAACCATGATCAGCCGCTCGCCTTCTCGCCCTCCAAATCTACCACTTCCCGCTCGGGAGCTCTTGCACCGGAAGACATTTTGGGGATCCTGTAATCAAAAGTGATATTTAGCACGGAATCATGGGATACGATGGAGTTATAAATCCTGTACGGAAACCTTCTCTTTCGATCGCCCGTTGAGATCGGTTAGTTCGCAAACTACCCGCGAAAGCCATCTGGAAATCAACAGGGGCCTCTCAAAGGGGGCTCGACAGCAGCAGTCAATCTCTTGGCTGCAGACGAGAGTCGATGCGCACGGCCGGCACGAAATCGCCAACCTCGAACGTACAATCTCGGTAATGAAGATTTTACTGTTCCGATTGTCTCTGGAACGCTTCATCAAGAGCATGCGTAAAGGCCGCCCTGAACGTATCGAATCGGGCCATACGCCTCGCCCACTCCTCGGAAGGACGTGGAGAGATATCGGGATCGCCCTTGCCCTCGCGTTGCAGCGAAGTCGCTGTGCAAGGATTCACGGTCGAAGTTTGCGAACGCAGCCGTAGCCTGTGGAGAGCTGCGATGCGCCGTATTGTACGCGATCCGGAACTCGAGCAAGTGCGCGTCCCTCTCCCGATGGTTACCCTCCAGGAAGGCAAGAATTATGGTTTTCACTGTGCGATTCACCCGCTCGCTAGAATTGGCTTGGGGGTGGTACGGCGGGTTGGTGTTATGCCGTATCCCCACGCGTGCAGTCAACTCGCGTATGTCGCGATTGACGAACTTCGTGCCATTGTCCGTGATCAGGACCTTGGGCACCTCCCAACGAGCGACGACCAGTTCATCAAGAGCCTTCGCGATAGCTTTTCTATTCGCCCTGCGAAGGGGCTGGACCTCCGTCTACTTGGTGTAGAGATTCTGGATTACGAGATCATATAAGTGGCCAGATCGCCCGGGAGTGATCGGCCCCATGATGTCGATAGCCACGGTCGTACGGGGCTCTTTGACAGTGCGACGCCCCATGAGACCGGCGGGAGCTCGCTGCTCGACTTTGCAGCGTGGGAATGTGTCACACTGTCGTACGTGAACCACTACATCTTTGAAAATACCAGGCCAGTAATAGGCGTGGTGAGAACGCGGCTCGCGTAAGCAATAACCCTTTCGGGCCCATCAAATACCTGTGTGAGGGCGGCACCGAGGTTTACGCCGCTAGCATCAGTCTGCAGCGTGAACGGGATCGAGAAGTCGGGACAGGCGAGCGTCGGAGCGCTCGTCAAGCACCGCTTCAATTTATCGAGACCGTTTTGTTGTTCGAGGTCCCATCGCCACTCGCCGTCCTTTTTTGGTAAGGCCAGTCAGAAATTCGGCGATGGTTGCGAACTTCGGTATGAAGCGACGATACCACGGGGGCGGCAAAACTCGCCCTTTTTGCGATTAATTGCCAGCCCCGCTTCCGAGATTTTATCGAGAAGCTTCCGAAGTCACACAAGGTGCTCTTCAATAGTCCTGGTGATAATGATAATGTCATCCAGGTAAACGAAAATCTGTGGATACATATCCACAACGATAAGCCGATCCAGCATTCACAGGGACGTTGCAGAAGTATTCGTTAGGCCGTAAAGCATCCGCTTGAATTGAAGCAAGCCCCTGCCTGGCACAACGAAAGCGGTAACTTTGCGAGAAGAGGGATCTATTGAGACTTGCCAATACGCCTAACTCAAGTCGAGAGTCGAGATGTAATTAGCTTGTCTCAACTCATCGAGAATACCAGTCATGCTCTGGGAGGGGTAAGCATCCTTCTTCGTGACTGCGTTAACCCTTCTATAAGCAAAAACGGTAATTGCCGTTCGGCTTCTTCACCATAACGACTGGGCTAGCCCAGTCACTACTTGATGGCTCGATTATGTCAGTCGAGAGCATCCGATCCGACTCCGCCCACATAATATCGCGGATGACCGGAGTAACGGAATATGGCCGCTGTTCCACCGGGGGGCTGTCGCCCACGTCAATGCTGTGTGCAACGAGTGAGGTAACTGCCTACGCAGCCGGAATCTGCGGCACGTGAGCATCGAGGAGTACGTCTAGACGAGTTACCTCTTCGGGATCCGGCGTGCACAACGCACAACACATAGTGATGGGGGGGGGGGGGGGGCGTGTCAGCTTCCGATGTGAAGGCAAACAGGGCTTCTGGTATAGCACGGAACCACCGTAACTCACTGTAAAAATATACCACCATTCCGACTGCCCGTAAGCTATCTAATGCACGGATTAGATCTTCCGAGAGCGAGTGTAGGTAATGCGCGAAAATCGTGACCGGGCGGCCATGAAGGAGCAAAGGCACACGGTAAGCTATGTGCACGGTGTCGATTTGATCATTCTCGACCACTACTGATCGCAGTGGGATCCTTCTCGTCTCAGTGCCGAGAGCTGCCAACCATTCAATGAAGACGGGGCCTATAAAGGTCTTAGTTGCGCCTGAGTCCACGAGAGTTCTTACGGTTTTTTCGTTCAAAGCGGTTCAACCCGGAACGCTCTAGCGCTCTGGTCTGAAGCCGAGTTTACGACGACCTCCTCGAGGGGAGAATCCTCCTCTTGGGGGTCGTGTTGGTAGCTTGTCGACTACGTAGCGGTAGCTTTCGCCGTTTCTTGCGTTCGGTAGCCTTTTGGCGTGGGGTAAATTTATATGCGTTGAAAGTAAAAAAATCGTATAACTCGAACACTTTTCTTCCATCCCGATGAAACCAATTGAATTCGAGGGAGCTAAAAAAGTCAATGGGATAGGATTCTGGGTTTAAAAACCCCTTTAGGGGTGACCACCCCTGTACAATAACGTTTCCGGTGTTCCCCTCCGATTTAGTTCATTTTTGAATATGTTACTCTTCATCGAAATCAGAGAGATATGTATTTTTTATCGGCGGCAAAACAGTTTTCAGGGGTTAAAGTCACCCTCGAAGTAACTTTTGCATTTTCGTTACGGTTCGATTCAAGATATGCGAATGAAGCAAATTCGAGGACAATGCTTATAGCAAATAATGAAAAATGCGCTTCCGTCAATTTCGACGGGATGAATTGGTAGAAATTTATAGGGGTTGTAAGTCGAAAAATTTGGAAAAATCGATTCTTATTTCATTCTAACAAAGCCATCGGAATTTAACAGATTTATATAACGTAGGATATACCTGTTCCTGCAGTTTCCGGAGAAACATCGTTCGAGAGGGAACTACCCTCATATGATACCATATCTCGAGTCCTCATCCGATATTGGATCGACTGCCCTGCGTTGCAAGTTTGTGGGCCCAGCGTCAGATCCCCGATCGGAGCACGTCATCCAACGAATCGTTACCGTTTTCCGAGAGCCGCGATGAGACCTTCGATATTGCACCTCCGATCGCCATGGGGAGTGCGCTTGGGTGCTCGAAGTGCGACGACTTACCGACTTTAAACAGGAACTAGGGTTATTTGCCCCCCCCCCCCCTCTGGGAGAATAATCTGACGGGAACGAGAGCGCATGAGCGAAGATAAAAAACACGAAAAAACTTTCTCTCGATCCGGAATATCTATTCGGATCCGCGAAAACAAGGAAATTTTATTTTCTCTCGTCGAGTGAATTCGACGGGACAAGAGCGAGGGAGGGAACATTTCAGGAAAAAAAAAGAAAAAAAAATATTTTTTTTCTCTCGATCCGAATCATTTTATTTGGATCTGCGAGAACGAGGAAATTGTATTTCCTCCCGTCGAGTGAATTCGACGGGACGAGACCGAGGGAGAGAAAAGTATCAGGAGAAAAATGAAATATTTTCCCGCGATCCGAATTAATTTATTCGAATCGGCGAGAACGAGGGAATTTCATTTCTTCCCATCGAGTGAAATCGACAGCACGAGAGCAAGTGCGAAAAAAGGCAAGAAAGAGAAAGAAAAGGAAAGAAACAAAAATAATATAATAAGAATTTAAAAATAAAAATCGAAAAATAAATGAAAAAATTAAATAAATTTCTCTTTGACCGAACTCGGCCAGGGAGCGATGGAGCCGAAGGATTCATTTCACGTCGGGAACACCCGGTATATCGTTTCGGGTGCGCCACTTCCGGGACACCCGATATATTGCGACGGGCGGGTCGCACCGGTGTTCGGGAGCCGCGTCGACTTCCCGGGGTCGCCGTTTTTCCGAGATCCCGATGAACGGGATTGACGAGGCCGATCTTGCGAACTCCTCGTATCGAGAGAATTATTAATAATCAAAAATATATTCTTCGACTATGTCAAGACTCACCGTCGCTGATTGGCTAATCCGTTTTGGTAGCGATCCGCGGCGACGGGAGCCAGGTCACACACTTTGAATTTTTTCCCCCATACAAAACATCACAGAACGGTACAGACAGCACAAACATACCAAAAAACTGTAGGGAGCGCTTTTCCTCTCCCCTTCAGGGAATGAAGACAACGAGAGAACTTTCCTCCGAAAAGGAGAAAATATCGCGGGAGCACTTTGTCTTTTTCTGAGTTTTCCAGATTGGAGAAAACTCGTCGGGAACACCAACGGGGGGGGGGGGGGAGGCCAATCCGCGAGGAAAGTCTTTTCCCGATCGCGGTTATGCGCACTCCGCTGCGAGACCCCTTCGAGTTTTTTGTACGGCGGGCGATGGAAGAAGGCGGATCGATTACCGAATTTCAATAAAAGAACTTACGGGAGCACTTCCGAGAATTTACACTTTTGGGTATTCGAGAGCTCGTCGAAGGTAGCCGAGGATTTCTTCGGTATTTATCGCTCGAGAAATCGTGCACTAATGAGCGTGATCAAGCGATCCTTCCACTCCCGAGACGGTGAGGAAGGGCTTGATGGGGGTCTTCGAAAATTCGTAACCTGGTAGAAAAGCTGTTGCGATTCCCGAGAGCGTTATCGCTGTCCGCACCGCGCACCGCGGCCATCATAGGCCGAGCGCGTCGAGACAGCGGGAAGCTACAGTCCGAGACCTCATAATTTTCGTGAACGAAAATTTTAAAAGGCTCGATCTCTTCACGACAGCATAAGCCTTAAGAGAATGAGGGATGGAACCGGGAACGGGACGCTCACTCGAGAACAATCTCGAGATGAGATTAAAATCGAGAGCAAGAAAGGCGGAAAGAACGGAAAGGGAAAATAATTAATTCAATTATTATTTCCGTCTTTTCCTTAAATTTTAACCGAGAACAGCTACTCACCGGCGTGGCCCCACGTTGGGCGCCATTTGAGATGGGGAATTTTTCTCTAACCACTTATTGAGAATCGAAACACGAGAACTGGGTGCGAGAACTGTCCACCTCGGTATTGCAAATGCACGGACGCATTTTTGTTTCACCGGATTTCTCAACCGGTATACCCTGGGGTCGGGGAGATCCGCCCTGACCCACCATCGAAGCTGCAGAACTCCGTGATTTTTGTTTCACCGGATTCATAACCGGTATGACCTGGGAGTCTGGAGATTTCCCTGATTGTTGTATCGCCGGAATCATAACCGGACTAACTGCTTGCGCTTGCACGGGAGCATGGTTATGGTTGTTATGTCTTCGCGCCTACGCGCGCGCAGCGACCCAACCCCACCCTTGGTGCAGAGCCCAATACTAGCACTAAAGGATAATCAAAGATACGAGCCTAGACCGGAGGGGATATGTGACCCCCTAGCATAAGAAATTTCTCCCCATCCAAGGCTGTAAGAAGAAAATATGAAGGGTGGGAGACGGGAAGTTCCACCAATAAGGAAAACTTTCCCTCACCCACCCCCAAATTTTTCGGGTATAAAAAGTCCGATTTTGTAACAAATGATCAGTAGGGAGGAAGATTTCTGATACGAAAATACAAGACTCCAAGTTCAAAATCAACAAGTAAGATACTTCTTCACTCTCCACTTTCCATCAGAGTAGCGCGGACCACCTCGTACTCTGAATCTTCACTCTCCACCTTCCATCAGAGCAGCACGGACCACCTCGTACTCTGGATCCTCTCTCCGTATTCAACAGAGTAGCGCGGACCACCTCGTACTCTGAATCTTTTCCTCTCACCTCTCACAGAGCAGCGCGGACCATTTCATTGCTCTAGATATTCCAGTTCCTGGTCAAATAGCGCAGCCCACCGCGAATTTGGCCATTTACTTAATGGCGTCGCTCTGAGTCAATTTACCAAATTACTGTGCCCGGATCCCTGACTAATTAGCGGTAGCTAAGGTCAAAAACAGGGCCAATTTTATTTATGTTACCCGGGCGTAACACGGTAGAGCACGGCCGCACAGGCTGTGGGTTATGGGAGTGGACGCGGGATTTCACCGGGAGTAGCGCATTAATCACTTGATTGGTGAGAACAGTAAACTAAAATAAAATAAAATATTTTATTTTGTGAAATGCTGATTGTATTTCAAATCACGAGAACTTATTCCGACCGGAAGGACACGCCTTCTAGACGCGGACTCGCGAATAGGACCCGTCGAGGAACCCATCCTTCTCACACGGCATCGGGAGCGACACTCCCCGACGGACTTCGTCCGAGAGCAAGATCGGCCGCCGACTCTACCTCGCATGGCGAGGTCCAGCGAGCGAGAGCATTGTCGAGCGCGCTTAATGAATGAATGAAAAATGAATTTTACCTACTCATTTTCGCGAGCTGAAATTTTAATTTGGGAGCTGGAATATTCTACTAGAACATTCCTTTCAGAATCTATACCCAGATAGAATAGGAAGATCTAATATACATATATTATATGTATAATATATTTGCATATAATATGTATACATCTGTGATAGACCTGTATTATACGTATATTGAACGTATATTGTGGAGCTATTTCTCTGATGACAGTGAAAGAATTTCACATACCCGAATTTTACGTATATTATACAACAAGTATTGGACATCGAATCATATACATATATTATATGTATAAGGAACATCTACTGAACAATAACAATTAATTCAACTGCATTGCTATCAATATCACGTATTATATATGTACATTGGACCTGCTTTTTTTCAACATTATCTCCTTGGAATGTTGTCCATCTCATGTACGTATAGTATTCGTTCATTGAATAGCTTCAGATCAAGGAATCACAATCGTAGGATAATGAACGACTATTATACGTATATGAGATGTACAAAATTCCACGGAGACAATGTTTGAAAAAACACGTCCAATGTAAGTATAAGTTACTTGATGTTGACAGCAATGTAGTTGGAGTTATTTTTATCGTCGAGTAGATTTTCCTTATATATATACTATATGTATATAATTCGATGTCGTGACGTTGTGACGTGGCAATTTTGCACGTCACAATACATTAAAGGTCGCTCAGTCTCGGCGCATGGAAAGGCACCTCCCGCCGTCCAGGAACCCCTCAAGCAATTTCCCAGGGCCCAGCTTAGCGCAATATTATATTATCAACACTCTCATTTCTTTTTATTTATGTTATAAATACTTCGGAGCGAACGGCGTATAGTAGAGACTACCTACTAGCAGGTAGAGTGCAAAGAAATAATGAAAGCTGTAATAAGAAAGTAACTTTTAAAGTACTTCCCGTGTAGAAATTTGAGTCGGGAAAAAGTACTGCCCCTGATCTGCCTTCCCTAGATAAGATCTGGCTCTCGTCGGGCCTTCCACCCTGGATTAGGTTCGCTATGTAACGGGTCTAAAGCTAAGTCCCGATCTGCCGTTCCCTTTCTGGGGCACTGATCAGGAACGAGCCGAATAGCAAGCGATAAATGGCCAGGAAAGTTCTAAGGAATAGATCGGGAAATAACCAGGAACAGACGAGGAAATTAAAAATGACGTTTCAGCATTTTTTGAATCCCTGCGGACGTAAAATCGGGAGTGTATTCAATTTAGTATTTCGACAACATGTTTGTTGGTTATCTACTTGCTAGGGTAGTATATGAGTGCATACATATGCTTGGTCGCATTTCCCGTTAAGCGAAGAGACGGAATAACGTACACAGATTACAATCCACCTGATAGCCACCTGACGGAATGTTGGCGAAATACATTCGGATAATGTCTTCCCGGCCAGAACATTGATATTTCCTTTACCTTTTTGCCTCATAAAATAATTTGGCTATTCTTTATGCTCAAACAATTAGTTATTGTAATCCCGGTATTTATTATAAGCATTGTCATCTTTGTCGATTACCATTGACGAAATAAATGCTTTTAATGATGAACAGAATTACAACGGATGTATAAGTTTCATCCCAATCAATTATAAAAATCGTTGATGAGGTGAAAAGCAAAGTAGCTTTTCTTGAGTTCTTACGAGGAAACGTTGCGAGGTCGATGTCTCCGATTTCGATAAAATTTGGCATGCTTGTAGAATGGGTAAAAATAGGCGACACGTATTTTTTTATATCGGCGGAACCCGATTTTTGACGGTTGAAAAGCACCCTTGAAAATTAGGGTGTTTTTCGTTTCGTCGATAACATTTTAACGGTACGAGATATGAAAAAACTTCAAATTGCAACAATGTTTATTTTTTTGTGTACTATACACTGGAGATGAGAACGTTGCAGATAGCAACAAATTTCATATTGTTTATTGCAAAAATACAATTTTTTCAACCGTATCTCCGAGAATTTTTAATCGATTGGGATGTAAATTTGCATACATGTAGAGAATAGAAAAGTGCGGATACGGATTTTTTCTTTTTCCGATAACTCACAATTAAGGGGTTGAAACTGCCCATCGATTTCTTTGCCGAGAGCATCGTATAATCAGCTAGTCTTTTGGCATTTCGGTCTAAATTCACGTCAATATACGTTCGTTTTATGACGCAATTGCCTATTTGTAACATTCCAGCCCCCCCCCCGAAAGGTCCCCCACTCGAAAGGCAAACGTTCAAAGTTCTTACCGTGCGGCATGGAGGAAAATTTGTAGAAATAAAAATGGGTCACAAAGAAAGTACAATCAGTCAAAAGAGTCAATACACATTTTCTCGTTTTGGCGGAACGACACTCTTAAGGGGTCAATGCACCCTTAACAACTTCGTTCTTTCTATAGCTCGTGAACGAGCCGAAATAAAAATAAAATTCGATAGGAAAAAATGTTGTATTCTTCGACTACTAGACGTTCATAATGATAATGATGAGTACAGCAATAACGTTCAAAGTTCTTACCGTGCGGCATGGACGAACATTTCTAGAAATAAAAATGGGTTACAAAGAAAGTACAATGAGTCGAAATAGTCGATACACATTTTCTCGTTGTCGAAATAAAAATAAAGTTCGAACGGAAAAAATGTTGTATTTTTCGACTACTAGACGTTCATGATGATAATGATGAGTACAACAACAAATGTCATGTTGTTTATTGCAATAATTCGTGAATTACTTGTGAAAAATCACTCTTCAGTTTTCCACTCATATGGGCAAGGCTCGCAATCACGAACTGACTTCGTGCTTCGGAAAGCAACTGGATTACAATTGTATATATACGAAGAAATTCCACTCCGCTCACCGTATCGAAGGCATTATCTGCAGAGGTTACAGCGTTTTTGGCTTGCCGCTGCAACTCATGAACAGAATGATGCAAACATTTTTATCAGCTTATAATGCAGCATAATTTAATCTTTATCTTTAACTTTAATTTCACAAACAGCGGAACCAATGAACGAAAGAAATAAATCTTCGCAAAGAGCGACTACGGTGCAAAGAGCGGCTCTCATGATAACCTTGAAATCGCCTTATTAAAGATTAATAGCAGTTCTGGTAATAGCGTGTGTCGTCGTTGTTTTTTTCGTGTGTATTTATCAATTGGGTTTCAAGTCATATAAATTCACCAACGATCATTATTGCTGCAGTTACGACGGAGAAGCCAGCCATACATTTTGAGTTCGAAATACAAATAAAAATGTACGTTAATCCGGTGACTGTTATTCAACTTCTATCCATAGCGATAAGTGCTATGAATTTGCTTCGCACTCCAATCACCAAACAGGAAAAACAGTTTAGTAAGGATCTAGAAAACATGATCATTGAAGCGATGGATCAGCCTATGAAAATGGAAGTCGAAACTGGTTTGGATTTTCTGTCACCAAATGAAATTCATGAAGCAGCCGCAAAAGAAGATGACAGTGAAGGAGATTGGCACGGACAACGATACCTAGATCCAAACATTGATGAAAATGTATGTACCCAAGATATAGAAGAATTGAGTTACGAATTTAAGACAAGAGCTGTAGATTACTGGAGATCCGGGGCAAATGGGAATAGAAAGTTATCATCTGTTCAAACGAAATTCAAAAAGGTGAAATCAGAGCCGCAGTTGCGCCGATGGGCCCATAGTATAAATAAGGGTGGAACCTACAAAGAAAAGTTAACAAAGATAGCTCACTACACGTTAAACAATTTTAATGACGCTTTGGACAAAAGGCTGCCTGTCCATGATACAGATCTTCGACGATGGGCCTTACGTGCACGAGAAATTGTAGAAATACCAGCCGTAAATTTCCAAGCATCCGCTTCTTGGCTAAGGACATTCAAAAACCAACATGGAATTGTGTCACGGAAGATTACTAAATATGTAACAAAACAACAATTATTAAACGCTGATACATTTCAAAACAAAGCTACCGAATTTATAGAAATGGTGAAAGTCAACATAACCAACGTTGGGGCTGTAAACACATTTAATTCTGATCAGAGTGGATTCAATTTAGAGCTACATACAGGCCGCACATTGGCGAAAGAAGAGCAAAAATCCGTTGAGGCAGTCGTGCAATCGAAAACATCAACAACACACAGTTATACTATACAGCCTTTGGTTTCTGCGAGTGGCAAGCTTTTGGCACCTATGTTGATCGTTTTAAACGAACCTACTGACAAATTTGGTCCTCGAGTAGAACAAACTATGTTCAAAGCCGAAAATATTTTTCTTTTGGCTTCGAAATCTGGAAAATTGACGACTAATCATTTCAAGCGGTGGTTCCAAGAAGTATATATTCCCAATACGGGTCCAAATCGGTAATATTTCTGGATTCTTGGAGCGGTCAATGTCCAACTGCATTTAAAGAAATGGATATGCAAGGGAAAGATATTAAAGTTTTAACAATTCCAGCAGGTAAATATATTGCACCAGTTTCATTAGTTCTGTAGACAATTAGTCCATATGATAATTAGTAATTCCTGCAGGTACGACTGGAATGATACAGCCCCTTGATGTTTATGGCTTCCGTGTATGGAAAAACTTCGTCAAACACTTTTCTGACGCAGTAATATTATACAATTACAACGTAAATCTGCATTTGAGAGACAATATTGTTAAATTACAATCTCTTATACACAACCAGTTTTCTTCTCCACGGTTTACAAATCTTTTCAAATATGCATGGTACAAAAGCGGGTACGAAGAAGAAAGACCACCAAACTTCGAAAATCCGGTAGAATTTTGCTTTTCACGAAATGTACCGACATGCGATGTATGCGGCGAAGCAGCTATTATCACTTGTGCGTGGTGTAAGAAATCTCTTTGTTTCAAACACTTTTATCATGACTATCATTATTGTAATAAGTATAATCCATAAAAAAACATTTCTTAAATGAGTAAGCGTGAGAACACCTTTCCGATTGTGTTGTAATCTTAAAAGGCAGTACGTGGCGGGGGAGAATTTCTTCGTAAATATACAATTGTAATCCAGTTGCTTCCCGAAGCACGAAGCCAGTCCGTGATTGCGATCCTTGCCTCTGCCCATATTAGTGGAAAACTGAAGAGTGATTGTTCACAAGTAATTCACGAATTATTGCAATAAACAACACGCCATTGATTGCTGTACTCATCATTATCATCATGAACATCTAGTAGTCGAAGAATACAACATTTTTTCCTATCGAACTTTATTTTTATTTCGGCTCGTTCACAAGCTATAGAAAGAACGAAGTTGTTAAGGGTGCGTTGACCCCTTAAGAGTATCGTTCCGCCAAAACGAGAAAATGTGTATTGACTCTTTTAGCTGATTGTACTTTCTTTGTAACCCATTTTTATTTCTACAAATTTTCGTCCATGCCGCACGGTAAGAACTTTGAACGTTTGCCTTTCGAGAGGGGGACCGTTGGGGGGGGGGGGGCTGGAATGTTACAAATATGCAATTGCGTCATAACACGAACGTATATTGACGTGAATTTAGACCGAAATGCCAAAAGACTAGCTGATTATACGATGCTCTCGGCAAAAAAATTGACGGGCAGTTTCAACCCCTTAATTGTGAGTTATCGGAAACAGAAAAAATCCGTATCCGCACTTTTCCATTCTCTATATGTATGCAAATTTACATCCCAATCGATTAAAAATTCTCGGAGATACGGTTGAAAAAATTGCATTTTTGCAATAAACAATATGAAATTTGTTGCTATCTGCATCGTTCTCATCTCCAATGTATAGTACATGAAAAAATAAACATTGTTGCGATTTGAAGTTTTTTCATATCTCGTACCGTTAAATCGTTATCGACAAAAAACGAAAATCACCCTAATTTTCAAGGGTGCTTTTCAACCATTAAAAATCGGGTTCCGCCGATATAAAAAAAATACGTATCACCTATTTTTACCCATTCTACAAGCATGCCAAATTTTATCGAAATCGGAGACATCGACCTCGCAACGTTTCCTTGTTAGACACAGGGTTCACTTTTCAGAACATGTCAATGTTCTGGTTGGGTAAGCATTGCGTGACAATGTAATTGCTCGCAATGTATCCCGGCCAAAAGATTGTCATTTCCAAATATAAAGGGTAAGCCGTAAAAAAAACCATTTGCGATCTTCCCTGTTTGTTCCATGGGAGGGCCCGGTCAGGTAAATCAGATAAGGCAAGTCTGGTTAGGGCCGGGCACAAAGTAGGGAATGCCCGGTCACATTTCTGCACTGGTTATGTGTTTAAAAACAGAGCTTTTGCTGCGTAACTATTTTACATGTTTACGTGCTTTCATTTTACTGAACTTCTCAATAACGTCGCTAAAATCTATTTCCCTTGAAACCTTCCTTTCAATTTATAGAATGGACGGATTGACTGGAATTCTTGATTCATCGTAGATCGAAGATAATTTTTATAAATTTCAGTTTAGAAAAACTTCTCCCGCATAATGCGACCAAGACACAAATGGTCAAGAAGTATTGGATTGTAAGTGATAAACAGGGCAAAGATTCACTGAAGTCCCATTTAATAATAATCCAGGTTTAATACAGGTTTGGAAACGACCACGATATGTTAGGCGCGTTCAGCCGATCCACTTTTATTTACTTTTTTCGCCACTACGTGGCATTGCTGTTGGCGGGTACGTGTACGACATGGACAGAATAGCTTCTGTCTGTCTTTGCTACTCTGCAGATCTAAACTGATTGATAGACTCATTCTCTGAAAAGTAGCAGCTACGAAAACTCTTCTGCTAGTCACATTTTTCTAAGTCTAATACTGAATATTTTCTCTAAACATGTGGTGACCGGAGTTTTTATTATCGTTACGAGAACTTTACAATATTTTACACGTGTGAGTACATCTGGCATCTAGAGTTATTTAGTGTTCATATTATTACATAGAAATGTGGCCAGCGCGTTATTTCCATAAAACGCTGTATAAATAAGACCTTTTTTAGAGTCGTCATTTTTCGTGAAACGTTCGGTAAATTGGCTCGCAATTTTACCAGTATACGGGGATGTATTTTTCAACATTATAAACGAAAATCAATTAATTGTTAATTATCCGCGTTCGTAAAAGAAATGCCGTAAGAGCATGAGATGACACATGGACTGAGGTTATAGTTGACATGACAACACGAAAATTATAAGTGGAGGCGCAGGGTGAGATTACAGAAGACCGTGGGTGGGGGATATCCTCCGACAGGAGCGACGCATGTGGCGGCGAGCGGAATAAAAAGTGGATCTTGTAACGGTGCCTCACGGCATCATTGAAATGTGGCTTCGTTTCCGGACCTGTATGTAAGACTGTGGGTCAGGAAAGTACCGCAGCGGCTAATAGTGTCCCCAGCTTAGATAATTTTCCACGTGAACTGGTGGTTTAGACATCCCTTTTAGTGGATAAAATTTCGTTTTAGTGGCTGGTGGTTTTTGTTAGTGGTAATCAAGATATTCAACCACTAACATGTCAACAAATTTATAATACATTATATTTTGCTATGACAAGGCCCTTTGATACAAAGTGTCTCAACTTTTATGGTGTAGGCAACACTACGACCCTGTAATTACCTACCAGCGCCATGGGGATTTCCTGAATAATGTTTTGGCTCTATATAGATTTGAATGAACATAGACCATAGGGTATAGTAATTGAATCGAATTCAATTTGCTTGAAAAAATATGTTTTGAAATACTTAATAATTTTCTTATGTAAGTGCATCAGATGTAGATGCTTACTTACTAAGACAGTAAACGGTAACACCAGGTGGCATTAGAGATTTTCCGGTAGTTTGAAGAACCGATTATGGTGGGTATAACAAAATAAGTTGGCAACAGCGGCGGCTACTGTCTTTATTTTGGCCTCTACCCTGCTAAAAATGTCTGATAGAAAACGAAAAAAAAAATATTTCGTTTTGGTTCGTGATTCTGATTCCTGTTTTTCATAAACATCTGTAGATTATTATGATGGGAATCGTATCGGATGATGATGAGTTTATAATATCGAGCTCCAATCCGAATTAATAGCAAATGAATGATACCACCCCATTGCGTAGGATTGCGATATACGACATATGTTGTTTATATGTGTGAATCTATTCATATATGCTATGTATGATTGTACCTTTCGTTTTCGTTGTTTGTTATAAATGTATATGCACGAATGTATTACGTCGTATAAAACAGCATGTATAGTTTCCTTTCGTGTTTCTGATTCGTATGTTGCGCAATCAGGATCTTATTTATGTGAACCAAATTTGATCATGTTCTATATAAATACTGTATAAAGGATACTTTCATGCAGTTGAATTTGGCATTCTTCATAGGATTATTATAAAGTTGAATCATATATCTATGAATAGTATATATAGTATAAATGTGCCAATGAAAATGAATCATTTTGAATGCGATACGTTTCATTGCAGTTGAGCCTGTATTATATTTATTATTCGTAGTATTTCATTGAAAATGTATGTACTACGTAATGAAGAATACAGTAACTGCCAACGAAAATGAATCATTCTGAATGCGATACGTCTCATTGCAGTTTAGGCTGTATTATCAATTACTAGTAGTATTTCATTGCGGACGTACGTACTATGTAATAAAGAATATAGTATGATATGTCAATGAAAATGAATCATTTTGAATGCGATACGTCTCATTGCAGTTCAGGCTGTATTATCAATTACTAGTAGTATTTCATTGCGGATGTACGTACTATGTAATAAAGAATACAGTATGATATGTCAATGAAAATGAATCATTTTGAATGCGATACGTCTCATTGCAGTTCAGGCTGTATTATCAATTACTAGTAGTATATCATTGCGGATGTACGTACTATGTAATAAAGAATATAGTATGATATGTCAATGAAAATGGATCATTTTGAATGTGATACGTCTCATTGCAGTTCAGGCTGTATTATCAATTACTAGTAGTATTTCATTGCGGATGTACGTACCACGTAATAAAGTATACAGTATGATATTTCAATGAAAATGAATCATTGTGAATGCGAGACGTTTCATTGCAATTCAGTCTGTATTATTAATTACTAGTAGTATTTCATTGCGAATTTATGTACTACGTTATAAAGTATACAGTATGGTATTTGAATGAAAATGAATCATTTTGAATGCGATACGTTTCATTGCAGTTCAGCCTGTATTATTAATTAGTAATAGTATTTTATTGCGAATGTATGTACTGCGTAATAAAGTATACAGTATGATATTTCAATGAAAATGAATAATTTTGAATGCGATACTTTTCATTGCGTATGTATGTACTACGTAATAAAGAATACAGTATGACATTTCAATGAAAATGAATCATTTTGAACGTCATGCGTCTCATTGCAGTCGAAGCATGCAAATTTTCATATTTAAAAACCACACAAATTAAGTATTTAATACATATTGCTCGGCCCTGTAAAATGAAAGGTACACAGAGAAGAGTCAGGCACAGTTTTATACACTGCTTTTGGATCGGTGAACTATTTTTGTAACGCAAATAGATAAAAGTATCCAGCCTACGTTAAAAACCAATAGGTTTTTATATTGCTGCTGTACATATATATATATATATATAAATACCTCGTCGCCATCGTGTACAAGAGTAAAAAATGGCCGAAAATATCGGGGTGACTTTGTATATGCACTCTTGATTATATCTAGTCAACTAAATTTCAATTGGAAAAATAACTTTTATTGATGTTTTGCGCTGCTATTAATTACTTGAATAAATGTATACTGAACAAGGCTCTATAATTTTGCTAACAGTAAAAGTGTTTACTATTTACGATTCCATTTCATCATTTTCTATAGCATCTTTTGTTGTCCCTATCACATATTTTTCATAAAACCTCATTTTTCATATAAAATATGATGCGAGTTTTAAGTGCGGGATAAGATTCAATTTGATTCATCCATAGTGCATAGGAAATGTTAGCAGCATAATCGTATCTCTATTATTCGAAAAAAGAAAAGAAAATGTAGTGATACGAAAACGATAGAATCATGCCCTAAAATGAGACGAAGACGAAAGAATTCAATTGGTCCCTGAATGACAAAAAAATCGTATAAAACTAAACCGCGGATACAGTATGCATCTGATAGAATTCACCAGTCGCATAGAAATCTATTCAAATTCATAAAGTAGCAATGACGGACTTTACATTACAACAGATGGTATTTTTTATCATGGAAAAGTCACCGATCACCGCCGTATATGTATTATTCGAAATCATTTCCGCATCGCTTATAGTGTAGATTTTATAAAATCAAGCTGTGCAATGAGATACAAACGAAAGAATAGTATTCATATGACGCATGGAAAATGAATTATACGAGAATATGATACGAGTTTTAAGTGCGGGATAAGATTTAATTTGACTCATCCATAGTGCATAGGAAATGTTAGCAGGATAATCGTATTTTTATTATTCGAAAAAAAGAAAAAAATCTAATGATACAAAAACGATAGAATCATGCCCTACAATGAGACGAAGACGAAAGAATTCAATTGGTATCTGAATGACAAAGAAATCATAACTAAACGGCGGCTAGGGTATGCATCTGATAGAATTCAACGGATCGCATAGAAATCTATTCAAATTCATAAAGTAGCAATGACGAACTTCACAATTATAACACGGAGCATTGGTTTATATTCGAAACGAACCAATATTTATGCGCCACCAAGGGAGAGCGAGATAGGTCCGAAAGGATATCATGAGAATTATGCATTATTCCTATGATGGTTAATAATATTCAATCGGACATTTTTAGCAGGGTAACAAGTTACAAGTTATCATGTAATTTTACGACAGTAAGGTTCAGACTGGTTGATTTTCCCCGTTGTTATTCTTTAGTACGTGTGTATGTAATTTTTTTCACGAAATTTGTCACTGAGCCCATCGCGCCGTCCGCACCATTTTTATGGCGCCGGCTATAAGTAGGTAGAGCTTTATGCTATATTTACCATTGCTAACATGACCTGATAACAAGTAAATTAGTACTTACCAACCTATGTTTATATTTTGCATACGTACGGGGCTTCCAACCCCAAACTGCCGCTTACTAAACATAGTTCATTCTTGGTTACAATTTGATTAAAATGACTTCTCGAGATTTAGAGGTCCCCCACTGAATACACCATTTAATACATAACACTAATACCCAGATAACCATGTATGGCAGCGTCTTGACGCCAAGGAATAAAAAAATGATGAGCACCACTGCTGTGACGGACGACGAACACGCCGGAACACTTTATACAATAAGATGGGCTCTCACTGTTCATATTTAAACTTTGAATCGAAATTATGCAAGAACATGGAGATGACTAAAAAATCTAATGACATTCTGCCGATGAAATGTTATTTTTTCGATCGATTTTTACGTATACCATACATATGTGGTATACAATCATATATGTATACAATCATTTCTATGGTATACGTACGCCATTCATATACCATACGTATTGTTACGTATACCATACGTATGGTATACATCGTTTATGAATTTATTATTCGTATATAAGGCGCTTATGATATGTCTAATATACGTTAATACGATGTCGCCATCGACGTATATGAGACGTATTTAGTACGTATAGTAAAGAGTTAAATGTTCGGCTAATATAGGTATAATGTACATATATTCTACTCTGGTTAAACAATATATTTGACGTATTTTAGACATCTTATGTGCGTAAAAAATACCGTTTAATAAGCGTAGAATATGCATACATTATACGGATATTAGCCGAATATTTAGCTCTATAGTATATGTACTAAATACGTCTGACAGACGTCGATGGCGACGTCGTATATACATGTATTATACGTTAGTGTTCTATCTGGGTATCTTCTGCCCGAGTTACCCCGGAAGCGGAGCGGTAACAATTCGGAATCTTTCCTCCTCGGTAATATCGAGGCTCTCGGAGATCGCATCCCCGGGTCACCGTCCGAGAGCGGGCAAAGCCTCTCTCCAGAAGCGCGGCGTGGAGATCTCTAGCCGGCGTCTCAGCCGGGCGTGCACCGATTCCCCGAAAGCCTCGATGGATGCATCCCTCGGTCGAAATTGCTCGGTACGTTGAGCGACACGCCGCTCGACCGAGTTCCACACGCCAACCTCACCTGAAATGAAAACGTAAGATAAACCTAAAACTTTACAAAACAAAACATTGTGGAGGAAAGGCCCTTAACATATACAGGTGTGTCGTAACCCAGTCATCGAGAGCGCAAGTGAATCGTCGGCAGTCTTTCGGTGACGTGACTTAAAAAAATCTTGTCACAGTAAATCTCATTTTAGCTATTGAACCATTAAAGTTGATTAGCTGAAATCCTAAACAAAGTCAACCGCCGTGAACGTCTTCGAACATCTATTGAACAGCTTCAAATATCTCACAAACGTCTTCGATCGTCTCGGGAACATCTTTGAATCTATAACGAGCGTTTCCGACCGTCTCCTGAACGTCTTCGAACGGCTTCGAACGTTTTCGAACGGCTCACGAACTTCTTCGACCGTATCGAAAACGTTTCACGAACGCCTTCAGTGGTGTAATGGGGCGATACTAAACCAAAATTCCTACTACCGACACACCGAGTTAGTTTGGAAAAGAACCAAAAAAGGTTCATTTCCGGGTTATCATCGGATGGTCGGGTAGGGTATTGGTGAGCATCAGCCCCGTGATCGATTGTCGATGTCTGTACTCACCGACCGATAATAGGGCTCACCTACTTACCGACCGATAGTGGTGAATCCCCCATTCGCCCCGGAATTCGGTGGCACGGCGGGGGAGGGGGGGTTACGCACAAAGACACGTCCAATTCCTAGCGAGGCAGCGCAACGACTGACAAAGAGTCGAAGTGCTTTGTAGTAAAAGGGAGTTCTCCTCCCCTCCTGCCGGAAGAAGGGCTCGGTTGGTGGAAGAGGGGGAGGGGGGGGGGGTGATTTCTCAGAAACGTTTTCTGGGGTGATCGAAACGGGGTGATTTCTCAGAAAGGTTTTTAAACATTTGTGGGTGGTGAGTCATCGGGCGCTTGCCGTGGCTTGGCGGAGCCCCCCCCCCCCCCCAGCCTTGCCGTGATGTGATAGTTTTGTGTTAATACATTGATGTGTTGAAACCTGTCAGCGAATTGAGGTGTTGAACGATTATTTTCTGAGAATTTGTTTATCGTCGGCGGAACAGTGACATTGATGAGTTTTGGGGTCAAAACGGTGGCGGGGTTTCGTTAGATGTTTTCTAAGAATTATATTGACATTTTTTAAACGTTTTGTGGTGTCGTGAGCCATCGGACGCGGAATATTTTTCAGAGCTCGGATCCCTTTGCCCGCAATACGGGGGGGGGGGGGGGGGTGGAAAGGAGTACATAATCTTTCGATTCAAGATCGGACGCACACATAAGAAAGAACTACGTGCGCTCGAGTGAGATAATGGAGTTCATCAATAAAATTCGTAAAATTGCCGATTTTTTGCCGACGAAGAAGCTCACCGAGTTGTCACCCGGGTCGGTCTATATCATCACCAACATACGGGCGGTCAACACCGAATTTGTCAAAAAGCACGTCGTTGACATTCGCAACGAATTCAGCGTGTTTCTACGCGGAACGATTGTCAAGGCGAGTGAGACTGATTCGATAACAATCGAGAGCATGTTGGCGGCGGAAAATGTCACAGCCTGAAATCCGCGAATTCAGCATCATTCCAGCTGATGGTGGCAGCAGCGTACAAAAGGAATGCCTGCATGCTTTACATCCGTGGAAAGTTTATCGCATACGTCCAGGGTCATGAAAATTAAGATCAGTATTTAGGCCCTAAATCAGGCTATACTAAAATGGCCTTACTAAGGCCGTCCCTGATAAGATCCTACTAAGGCTTTCCCCGATAGGGCCCTACCAAGGCTTGCCCTGATAGGCCCTACTATGGCTTTCCCTGATGAGGCCATAAATAGACTTCCGCTATAACTGCCTAAGCAGTCGCTAGATGCACATAACCTCTTATTTTCCACATGGAACATTAGATTTTACAGCATCGTAGCTTTGGAGTTTCGATGCATTCCCGAAATCTATTTTAAAAAAAGGTGCTAGACTGTCACGACAAAAAACGTTATGCAACTCGGATGCATCGCAGAAGATTTCGGCAGCTTTGTAAGGCGAAGAGAGAGAGAGA
The DNA here is from genome assembly GCA_964007375.1 of Ophion obscuratus. NCBI lineage: Eukaryota > Metazoa > Arthropoda > Insecta > Hymenoptera > Ichneumonidae > Ophion > Ophion obscuratus. The sequence continues at coordinate 60,250,982 of OZ023314.1, forward strand.
GAGAGAGAGAGAGAGAGAGAGAGAGAGAGAGAGAGAGAGAGAGAGAGAGAGAGAGAGAGAGAGAGAGAGAGAGAGAGAGAGAGAGATGACATATATATATATATATATATATATTGTGACGGATGATATTTTTCTCTAACCGGAAACGAGAACTGAACGAGAACTCAAACCGGCATCTGGTGCGAGAACCGTCACCTTCGGCCGTCCACCCCGCGCGCGTGCATCCGCAATACCCGGGGCGCCAGAGACTTTGTTTCTCCGGTCGTCTCAACCGGAATAACTGGGGTCGGAGTGATCAAACCCGACCCACCAAACGGAGCTGGAGAACTCCGTGATTTTTGTTTCACCGGAATCATAACCGGTATGACCTGGGAGTCTGGAGACCTCCCTGATTTTTGGATCGCCGGAATCATAACCGGACTAACTGGATGCACTTACACGGGAGGTAGGTTGCGGTAAAGCACGGCCGCTCAGGCTGTGGGATATGGTAGAGGGGTCGGGATTCACCGGGGAGTAGCGTGAGCGAGCGCGGGATCTGTCACTATCGCGAGGACGGTAACGTCACTAATAAAACAAAATAATTGTTTTATTTTTGATGGTGCGGGAACCGGTGGAGTAACCACCCGGGAACTTTTTACGTAGACGAAACAACGCGAACGCGAACTGCACGCGAAACGACATACGCACGGGAGCGAGAGAGCACGACAACGTGCCTCTTATGCGAGAACGAGAGCGCGAGAGAGACACGACACGTCTCTCCATCGCGGCGTCTGATCGACGACCCTCAAGATCGGGAGCGACCGCGATCTCGGAGACACCCGTCTCACGCGAAGGTTCGATAGCGACTCTGTTACGATAGCCGAAAAATCGGGAGCGATCGCGATTTTAGAGACAACCGTCTCACGCGAAGATTCGTTAGCAACTCTGTTTACCTCGCGCGACCAAGCCGGCGCGCGAGGGATTATGCGAGAGCGAGACAGAGCGCGTTAACAGAAAAAATGTCAACACGCTCGCGGCATCGGACCATGCGAAATCGCCGGTTCAAGCGAGAACTTTATCTCGTATAATATCGAGAGCTGAAATATTATTTCGGGAACTGGAATATTCTAATAGAATATTCCTTTCGGAATCTATATTTTCTGCCCGAGTTATCCCGAAAACGGAACGGTAACAAATCGGGACCTTTTCTCATCGGTAACCTGGAGGCTCTCGGAAATCGCATCCCCGGGTCACCGTGCGAAAGCGGGCAAAGCTTCTGTCCAGAAGCGCGGCGCGGAGATCTCCAGCCTCCGCCCGTAACCCAAACGGCCCGCTCTCCAGCACGATGCACCACTACGGTGGGGCGCCGGCGTTTCAGCCGGGCGTGCACCGATTCCCCGAGAGGCCTCACTGGGTGCATCCCTCGGTCGGGATTGCTCAGTACGTCGAGCCACACGCCGCTCGACCGAGTTCCGCACGCCAACCTAACCAAAACGGAAACACAACCCAAAACCTGAACGTAACAAGACAAACATACTAGAGAAAAGACCCTTAACACAAACGGATGGGTCGCAACCCGGGCATCGAGAGCATATCTTGATCATCGGTAGCCTTTCTGTGACGTGTCTTAAAAAATCACGTCACAATATATAAGGTTAAGTTTCAAAAATCTATAGCATGTTATTCGATAAACCTCTTTAATTGTCACAATTATATTAACTAATTGATATACTTTATGTGATACAACAAATAATTATAGGAATTCATTTGGTCTCTCATGCCATATCTGGGACCAAGATGTTACAAGCACTCGGTAGCATAGGGGCAGCGTGCCTAGCTTTGGGTGGGTAGGTACGAGGTTCGATTCCCATATAGGCGAAATATTTTCTTCGAACATAAACATTTCAGCAGGCCAGGGGATGACGAATTATGATACAAAATCATTGTAGTGGAACTCTAAATTAAGTGGTTCATAGCATTTTGGATTTTTGAAACCTTATATGCATTTTTTTCTGATCAGGAAACCTGATAGGAACCTGATCAGGCAATCAGGTCAGGCCTATATGTGATACAACGTTACATTTCCTAGTAGGGCCCTTTCAGACTGCCTTATTAGTGCCCTACGAGGGCAGTCAGATAACCTGATCGGGCCTTGATTTGGGCCCCATTGAAATTTCTACGCGGGAGCTAGCTCATATGCTAAATATGAAAAATTATCCAGATATTGAACCGTTGGACGCGGCCTCGGAATATATGGCTGCATTATGGATAATGAACGACACTAATAAATCATTTCAAAAATAAATAATGTTGAATTCAAGATTGAAAAGCATGAGAAAGAGCATCTAACGTCTCGCTGTTTGGAAATCGATCTTGTGTATGCAAACTCGACGTTCGAGCGCGTGCGCGTGCACACACGCACACGCGCGCGCGTGCGAGGTTGATAGAGACTTTTTCTTAAGGCCTGCATAGACTACGACACTTATTGCGACACAAATGTCTGACACTAATGTCCGTTCTGTTCACACATAAGACGGTTTCGGTGTCCCAGAAAGTGTCTGTACTGTGATGTCGCTACACAAGTGTCTCAGGTGTTCACACACAAAACTACTGACACAGCTGCAGTACCCGCTCGGACGCCATGGAGAAACGCCGTGCGGCGGCAGCCGTAATTTCGTGCGCTGTTATTAAGGGGCTATACCAGTGCGACACTTTAAAAAGACCGATTTTTTTTGCCTTTTTCGACAGTTTATTCTTTCAAGAATATCATTATCATTTAAATTATATATGTCAATATCATTTTATCTAGCAAAAATGGATAGTTAAATCTCTAAACGCATTTTTCTTGAAATGAGATTTTTCAAATATGCTGACAGTGTAACTCAAATAGATCCGATTGACTTGAAATTTGAACTGAGTACTCTTGAATATATTTACTCTACAATGACGTAGGATATTTTTGATTGGATAAAAATTGACGATTTGGCATTGAAAAAAACGACCATTTTGTAGGCAAGAAAAGAGACTTTTTTCATAACTACGCTATTTTGTTAGATTTTGATATTTTTAAAAAATCCTACGTCATTGTACAGGAAATACCTTCTAGTTTAACGACATTTTTTTCCTTTTTCGGTTTCAGCTAGTCAATCAGCCGGAATTATGTCAGCAGTGGAGGAACTTTTTTTTGCGCCTGCGAAGGCAGCGCATTAGTCGCTTGGATCTCAATATTTACCTATGAAAAAATTATTTAATATAGGTCAAACATATTTTTAATTTTCCAAAAGATTTAATTGAGTACTTTTCATCCAAAAAGTCCTGAAAATCACCCAAATTTCCAGCGTTCACACTGGTATAGCCCCTTAAGCTGTGTTCTTAAATTATGCATTTTTCTGTCAACTTTAGCCGATATTGTGCCAAACTGTTCCGCCAAGCATTGAAGTGCTGCCTGTTTTTTTACTCTATTTTTTATAATCAGCACAACATATTTGCCAAAGTTCAGGCAGTCCTTCCACAAAAAGTATCAAATTTTTAATGCTCTCCTTGCTCCACGTAATGGCCATTTTGATTTACCGCGGGTCACGAGTGTCTGGATAATTTCGCGCCGGTTCGAAAACTTGGACACTGCCGCAGACACTCCGACACAACCTGTTCACACGGCGCTCGACGCGACACCTAGCGAGATGTCGCAATAAATGTCCCGAGATCAGACAGTGGTGTTCACACACAGACACTCGATGTATACATTGAGTGTATACATCAAAGTGTCGTAGTGTAAACCTACCTTTAGGTATATATTGATGAGCCGTTCTGCATCGGTATTTGCTTCATCGAGCAGTCTGGATCATGGACGATTGCAATGAAATTATCGATAAATTGAATGATGCGAAGAATAATTTCTCTCGCGTAGAAAAGTGGAAAAAGTTCTGTGACATGCACGCCAAACTTTTCGGGCAAACATTGAATGAACCGGGGCTGAACGTCGGTCAAAAACTGAAAATTCAATCGACAATAGCGAAATTGTTGTCGTTGAGAGAATAATTCGTTCGTGGTGCATGTGTAAGCAGCGCTGATGTAAGCGGTGCTGGTGTCAGTGATGCTGGTCATAAACTAAAGTGATTCGACCTCGAGTGGGCATTTAAAAATCGGACAAAGACGTTCTCGATTGTGAATTTCGAGCACAAAGATTTTCAAAGTATTCTCGGAAATGCAATGCACGTGTTGGTATCAAAACTGGACAAAATCGTGCGGGAGGAGGGTAACGTGAAGGTGAATGTGACCTTAGCGTGCAAATTTCGCTTCATAAAGGTGAATGGATTCATTGAGGAGGAAAAGACATTTCAACCGAAAAACGCGGTCATTCTACCATCGAGCCATATTGCCGAGTGGTTTATCGAGTGCATCCAAGCAAAACTCTCCACCAAAATCGAGGACTTTCCGGCTGTGTCGGGTTGAACGTTACACGAAATCTTTACATCAACTTGTGAACACTAACAAGTACGAACCACTGCGAGGAAGCTTATCCACATACACGCGTCTCCCGAAGGATATACAGACGAAACGGGCTGTCATCAATATTGAAAACAAGGACCCCTATTGTTTTCTGTGGCCCGTCACCGCAGCTCTCTCACCACTACCATGGCGTAATTCCGATCGTACGAGTTCCTTTCCTCATTATAGCAAAGTGCTCAAATATAGAAGATGGAATTTCCGATGAGCTTATCGATGATTAAGAAATTTGAGGAATTGAATGGTTTGACGATCTATGTGTATGGGATCGATGGCATCACGAAAGACGGTATTAGTAAAATTGTACCGATATATCTGAAAAAACAAAGGTTGGATAAACCAACCATTCACCTACTCATGATCAAAGCCAAAATCGACGAGGAGGAGGATGCTGCCGTTCCTAAGATGTATCATCATTTCGCGTGGATTAAAAACATGTCGCGACTGTTAAGTGCACAGATATTGAAGGGCAAAGGTCGGACGCGGATTTGCGGCCGATGTTTGCGTCATTTTACCACGGAAGAAAAATAGCAAAGGCACAACGAGAATTGCGCGAATAATGCGTAGATGACTATGATTGAACATAAGAAGTCTGTGTATACTGCAATAAAATTGAGATTGAATCAACAATTATAAAAAATTGTATAACATTTATTTCGAATTAACCGTGGTTTCAGTTATCCGTGGATCGTTCGGTCCCGATCACCCCCCGTTAATCCGAGTCTTACTGTAAAATGTATGAAAGGCTAGCATAGTATATCGAAAGGCTATCAATATGGGTTTTCCAGAGATAAACCAAAGACAATAAGAATATATTCATAAGATGCGGTACCATCGGACTGCCAGCATTCTAAAAAAATTAGAAGAAAGGCCGCAGATGAGTGGTACGCAAATATGCCGGCCGTGCCATACTTAATGTATTACAACTTTAATCATCTATATGGTGTAGCTATGTGTAAGTCATTGCCATACGGCTCGTTCGCTTGGGTAGAAAATTTCGAGCAATGTATAGGGGATATTCCAGGTGACGCTGAATTGGGATACATCTTGAAGGTTGATTTGGAGCATTCTCGAGAGCTACACGACACGCACAAAGATTTACCCTTGTACCCACAACACTACGGCTGTCCTGGGCGGGCACTCAAAGAACATTAACGACCACGCAGCCGCGAAAGGAAAAATCCGTTATTCACGCGTCATGGAACATCACAAAGTCCTCGAATTTAAGCCTGGCTAAAATATCGCAATGATCGAATCGACTCGCATTCTTGCATTTATTATTTTTATGATTCATGTGGAAAGCCAGAATTACATATCGCAGTTTTTTCAATTGTGTAGACGTCTTCACGGACCATGTGGTATACTCGTTATCATCGAGTTGAACGTAAACGATTCTAATCCGAGAGTATGACGTTTAAACGGCTATAGTTCGATAGGCGCGATGGAGCTCGTTCGCGAAAGCGTCAGCGTAAAAGAATTATTCGTGGGTAGTTGTCGTTCAATTATATCCGAACAGAATCCTTTTTATACACTTCAAAATGTCATGCATAAATCACTACATACAACAGCATCATAGTCCTGACATCGTTCATGATTACATCTGATAGTGGTACCAACACACAAATATCTCTCCGGATCTTGAGGTAGATAATAATTGTCAAAACTGTCAAATTACATGACTTCATCGTTGGTTTTTTTCTTGATTTTCCTAAGCCCTGGATTTATGATTTTAACTATAATTACATACTCGGAAGATTTAACAATCGAGCAAAATTGTTGTCTACGGACACTCATAGTCTGATTCAGCACATCAGCGTGTCCGACATTTATGAAACGATGAAGTATGACATTGACAAGTTTGACACGTCTGATTATTCGCCAATTAATCCGTACGATATGCCCTCGCAAAATAAGAGGAATTAGGCCTCATGAAAGATGAGAATAATGCTCGTATTATGATGGAATTTTAGACTTGAGAGCAAAATTGTACTCGTTTAAAATTCTCGACTGTGATGATGTGAAGTAGCGAGCTAAGGGTATTGGGTGGTCAACCCTGAATCCCATTACTTTCGAAGACTTCAAAAATTGCTTGTTTGCGTACGAAAACCGCATCAAGGCGCAACAATCGATCATGAGTCAAAAACACATCGTTCATGCGGCGATGCAAAATAAAGTTGCTCTCAGCTGGAGAGATGACAAAAGAGTGATTATTCCCAGATGCCACGGACACTCTTCCAGGGGGTTATGATTTCGATTATATGGAATATTAAAATAAAGCGTTAACAAACAATTGTGTGTAAAGAGAGCATCGGTAAAAACACTTCCGAAAATCTACCCCTCCCCCCCCTGATAGGACCTATCAACGAAAAAACCATACTATAGATATTCGAGCCAAATCCGCGACACTAAGAATGTGAACAAATCACGAATACGACGACCATCAGGAATTGGTTGGAAGGAGGAGGAGGAGGCCGATGTCGATAATACTTTCAGTACTATGTATGGTGATGATGATGATGATGATTATCAACAAGTATTATTCACATCATCTAAGAAGGATGTTGAATGAGAAACAGTCGAACTTCGATGATTTTATATGCCGGTGGTTCGGATGGGAAAAACTCGTGAATCGTGTGTACTCTTTGCTGACTTTTTCTATGAAAATCATTTTATCGATTCTGATTCGTCGGAAAAAAAACATTTTTTGTACTCCATACATTTTCATATGATTATGTTTGTAATAAAAATATTTTTCCGATAATTTTGTATAATAATAATACCAATTCCAACTGTTGTGTGTGCCATTGAAGTCCAATCACCGGCTGAACGAATATATAATTTAGAAACGAGTTTCTTAAAGATCAACGTCAGTCATGATGTCATCTTGCCAACGACTTGATCACGCTAAGACATATCCGTTATGACTGTGCCCACGTTTGTCATCTGCAACGATTCATTCTTAGACGGAACTTTATCGTAAAGAAAGCAGCAATTCTGCGAGCGAGATGTGTACACTCCCTTAACATTTTCGCGAGTCCTATACCATGGAGACTTCTCACAAAATCTGAGAGATAGATGGGCAATTTTAAATCGTAATGGTCTGAAGTAGGCCTATGGAAACGTCCCACTAGCATGGCTGACGGTTTAATAACCGCTGCAATTGAGGGTTCAACGGAAGACGAAATGTGCTCTATCGTATGTGTTGAGGATCATGAAAAACGAGAATGGCTACCTAATATTTTAAAAATGAAAAATCATCTAGTTATTGAAAAGTTGGATGTGGACTCGGAAGATGTGGATGCATTGAGTAAATTACACGGAAGCTCAACGCTACGTTGTGAAAAGCATGAAAAAATTGCGCATTGCAAAATGTATTTAAAATGTTTATTTGGTCGTCGAATAATGAAGATTCGTATAAATAAAAGAACTGTAACATCATGTAATTTGGATTTATTTTCCTCACCCCGTACTTCGTTACATCATCATCTGTTATCCGATTGCACAACTGTATGAAATATTTCTTTTGAATGTAAAACTGAATTTCTTGTGTATGGAATTTGTTTAAAAGCAAATTAACATAATCGCTCGATAGTGTTCGAAGACATTTATCGGTAGAAGTTCGATAGATGTATAATAGATGTTTGTGAGACGTTCGAAGACGTTCGCAAAAATTCGCGAGATATTCGAAGATGTTCGTGAGACGTTTATAAGACGTTCGCGAGAAGTTCGAAAAAATTCACTAAACATTGGATGACGTACAATAGATGTTCAGAGACGTTTGGAGTCGTTTGAAGACTTTAATGAGGGTTTCAACGGTGTTCAAGAGATTTTCGAAAACGTTTAAGAGATTTTCGATAAACGTTCATGATGCGTTCGAAGAGATTAATGGGGGGTTCGAAGATGTTCAAAACACTTTCGAAGACGTTCGTGAGATATTCGAACATGTTCGTGAGAGATTCAAGAGACTGTCGAAGACGTTCATAAAACGTCTGAAGACATTCATGAAGGGGTCGAAGACATTCAAGAGACTTTCGAGGACACTCGTGGAACATTCGCAGGCTTTCATGACGTTTGAGTTTTGTTAGGTTTGTTTGGGTTTGTTTGGGATGGGAACCCAAACAAACCCAAACAATCGCAACAAAACTCCAACGGCATGAAAGTCTTCCAATGTCCCACGAGCGTCCTCGAAAGTCTCTTGAATATCTTCAAACCCCTCATGAATGTCTTCAAACAGCTTATGAACGTCTTTGACAGTCTCCTGAATGTCTCACGAACATTGTCGAATGTCCCACAAACATCTTCGAAAATGCCTTGTATGTCTCAACCCCCCCCCCCCCCCTGTTAATGTTTTCAAACGGCTCATGAACGTTTTCGAAAATCTCTTGAACGTTGTCGAAATTTTCTTGAGAGCTGTTAAATCCCTCCTGAAAGTCTTTAAACGACTCCAAACGTCTCTGAACTATTGTACTTCTTCCAATGTCTAATGAATGCGTTCAAACTTCTCACGAACGTCTCACGAATATCTTCAAATGGCTCGCGAATGTTTCCGAACGTCTTCGTACGTCTCACAAACATCTATTTAACATTTATCGACCGTCTACCGATAAATGTCTTCGAGCGAACCATCGAGCGATTATTTTAATTTACTTTCAATCAAATTCCATACGCAAGAAATTTAGTTCCACATTGGAAATAAATATTTCATACAGTTGTACAATCCAATAATAGATGATGATGTACCGAAGTACGGGATAGGGAGAATAAATTAAAATTACATAATGTTACATATCTTTTATTTGTACGAATCGTTATGATTCGACCACCAGTTAAGGATTTTAAATACATTTTGCAATGCGCAATTTTTTCCATGCTTTTTCACAAAGTAGCGTCGAGTTTCCATCTAATTCACTCAATGCATTCATATCGTCCGAGTCCACATACAACGTTTCAATAACTATATGATTTTTCATTTTTAGTATATCAGCTAGCCATTCTCGTTTTTCGTGACCATTAACAAATACGATAGGGCGCATGTCGTCTTCCGTTGAACCCTCAACTGCAGCGGTGATTAAACCGTCAGCCATGCTATATGGAACGCTTCCAGAGGCTTACTTCAGACCATGACAATTCCGAATCGCCCATGATAATTCGTATCTCTTGGATTTTGTGAGAAGTCTCCATGGTATCAGTGCAGCCAGATCGCGCGCAAAAGTTACCCTCTCTCTAGTCTCTTATGCGCCCATCACACAATCATAGTAGCGCGTGTTCGTGAGCGAGCGACGCTCGGACATCTTCGGAAAGAGCCGAGCGCGGTCGCAGTTTCTCGACCGCGCCTTCGGCAACTACACCAATACATGGACGCTGAGCACGTTCATGTGCGGCCAAGCCGAAACGAATGAAGGCTTCGGGGGAAAAAGCAACCTGAGCACGAGCCGTCAGGTGACGTCACGCGCGAGGCTTTTAGATGATTTCAATGCTTATAGCTCTTGATTTTCTGCGTTATTAATGTATACAAAAAAATGTATCGCACACTCTGAACGCTTATTTTTTTAGTTTATACGATAATTTAAATATAATAATAAATCTAAATTACACCTTATTTATCTTCTAAAAAATTGTTTACGCTTTACTCACACCCGTCATTATGCCAAATAAATTTAAATTCATAAAAGTAAGCGGAAATATATTTATATTCGTATTATTATATCAATTCTCATACTTTCATCAAGCGATAAAGCATTATCCCCAAAAACAAGCCAATCATCCATCCGGCCGCGAATCGTCAGTACCAGAAAGTGCACATATTCTACAAGCGATGAGATGGTCCCGTTGGTAGCGTTCCTGGCTTCGGTCCGCAGGGGCGCGGGATCGTTCCTCGCGTTCAGGGCTTTTTTTTAAACCTATTATGACTATTAATTCTTATTTAAGTACTTATTTTTATTAATTATCATTATTATTTTACTTAGTTATCTTTTAGTGTCGAAAAATGTTTCGCGCACTCCGACCGCTTATTTTATTAGTTTGTCCGTTAATTTAAATGTAATAATAAATCTAAATTACAGCTTTTTATCTTAAAAAAAAATGTTTGCGCTTTACTCACACCCGTACCTATGCTAAATAAAGTCGGGTACCCGACGGGTTACGTTTTCGCATTACCCGCCTCTATCGGGTACCTGAATTTAGTAATCGGGTACTCTCAAATTATTGGTACTCGTAAACGTCGAGTACTCTTAAAATTCGAATATTCGTAAACGACTCGGAGATCCGTATATATTATTTATATTTATTTTCGATTTAGGTGTATCGACCGAATAATGAGGGAAAACGAAAACTCGAAGAAGGCGGTAAAACGAATAAATGATAATACTGTAAAAAATCTTTTTTCGTCTCACTTTTCTATCCTGTGTGTGTACGTACGTGCAAGTGTGTGTGTGTGTGTGTGTGTGTGTGTGTGTGTGTGTGTGTGTGTGTGTGTGTGTGTGTGTGTGTGTGTATGTCTGTTAGGGCGGAGTGAAAAACGGTCACTTTTGGCAGATCGTATCGTAATAGCGCGGGAAAGTCGCGTTTTGGCATATCTAAAAAGTGTGCCAAAGGAAAAAATTTATAATAAATATCTTCTGTTCCGGCAAACGCCTTAAAGCTTTGAATTTTTAACGTGGATTTTAAATGGAGAAATACCCCAAAAAGACCAAGATTCAACGCCTTGCGTTTATTCGAAGCGAGAATAATGTAGCTTCCATTTGACATTTTAAAAGTGAAAATATCTTGATTAGTTTCAGAGATATAAGCTTTTGAAGAACAAGTTTTACCTGGAAAAAAATTAAAAATTGACAAAAAATTAAACTAAGAAGAATGAATCGCCGAAATTACCATTTAGCACTAGATAGAATTAATGAAAATTCGAAGAAGAATCTTGCTTTTATTCAGTTTTTCGACATTCAAATATCTCAACATTTCCTGAAATGCGAGTGTCTTAAAAGAAGTTTGCCGAAAAAAATTGTACATAACACAAATACTAAATATTATTCAATCAATTATTTGTATTTCTTATGAACTCCAACCTATCATCGAAGGGTAGAGAACATAAAGCTGGAATCTATTCGTCCGTTTTGGTACATTTCCGTGGCGCTATCTATACTATAAAATGAAATTTTGTTCCGGCAACACGACTTATCGAGTACCCGATATGAGACGAGTACTCGAAAAACTCTAATGATAACTAATAAAAAATACTAATGATAACTAATAAAAATGTCTAATCAAATAGGAATTAATAGTAATAATAATTTTAAAAAAGCACTTAGTGCTTGTTGAATATGTGCACTTTCTGGTACTGACGATTCGCGGCCGGATGGATGATTGGCTTGTTTTTGGGGACAATGCTTTATCGCTTGATGAAAGTATGAGAATTAATAAAATACTACGAATCCAAATATATTTCCGCTTACTTTTATGAATTATAATTTATTGGGCATAAGGGCGGGTGTAAGTTAAGCGTAAACAATTGTTTAGATGATAAATAAGTTGTAATTTAGATGTATTATTATATTTAAATTAACGTATAAACTAAAAAATTAACGTATAAACTGCTCAGATTGCTTTTTCCCTCGAAGCCTTCGTTTCGGCTTGGCCGCACATGAACGTGCTCAGCGTCCATGTATTCGGGTAGCTGCCGGAGGCGCGGTCGGGAAACGTCGACCGCGCTCGGCTCTTTCCGAAGATGTCCGAGCGTCGCTCGCTCACGGACACGCGCTACTATCATTGTGTGATGGGGGCGTAAGAGACTAGAGAGGGGGTAACTTTTGTGCGCGATCTGGCTGCACTGCATGGTATGGGACTCGCGAAAATGTAATGGGGGAGTACACATTCCGCTCGTAGAATTGCTGCTTCCTTTACGATAAAGTTCTGTACAACAATGAATTATTGAGGATCCACAAACGTGGGCACAGTCATAACGAATATATTTTAGCGTGATCAAGTCGATGGCAAGATCGAACCTTGACTGAAGTTGATATTTAAGAAACTCGTTTTTAAATCATATATTCGTTCAGCCGGTGATTGGACTTTGATGGTACACACATCAGTTGGATCGACAAATCAGAATCAACGAAATGATTCTCATCGAAAAAAAAAATTTTAACGAATTTATTAATTTTTTAAAATTTATTTATATGTATTACTCAGAGGTACGGGGTCCTTCCCCTTTTACCATCCCCTCCTTCGTCCTTTCATTCCTTATGACATTCCATTTCCAGAGTTTCCTACATTCCTTCCACAGTTCCCGCCCAGAGTGTTGGCGCAGCCACTCGTTCCTAATAATGCAATTCCGTATCGTATTTGCACGAGGGCCCAAGGAAACGGCGGAAAACCTGGGCCGATATAGGCGGCTATGTTTGGCTGATTTTCAGTTGTATTGCCATCAGAAACTCAGACAAACTGCCTTCCGCTCAGAGCTTGACACGCAAACCAGTGCACGGGCAAGCGGTCACCGCTCCAAGTATCGACAGCGTCCAATGCTGCTTAACTTCAGTGACCGCTGAGCCCGCATACCGACCGCGTGCCCACCTCTGTCGGTGGGGGATTTAACGAATTTATTATTATTATTATACAAAATTATCGGAAAAATGCTTTATTTTAAACATAATCATTAAAAAATTTGTAAAGTACAAAAAATGTTTTTTTGTCCGAAAAATCAGAATCGACAAAATTATTTTCATAGAAAAAATCAGAATCTTTTGAGAACGAATGTAATTATTATGATTACTGATTAAATTTTTTTTGTAAACGTCATTCAAAAATTCGTAAAGTCATCAATGAGCAAAGAGTATACACGATTCACGAGTTTTTCCCATCTGTACCACCAGGAAATAAAATGATCGAAGTTCGAGTCTTTCTCGCTTAACATCCTTCTTAGATGATGTTAATAATACTTGTTGATAATCATCATCATCATCATCACCATACGCAGTACTGAAAGTATTATCAACATCGGCCTCCACCTCCACTTTCAAAGCCAATTCCTATTGGTCGCCTGATTCTATTCGTGATTTCTGTACATTCTCAGTGTTGCGAACTTGACTCGAAGGGTCGTATGGATTTTTCGGTGATAGGTCCGATCGGGGGGGGGGGGGGGCTAAATTTTCGGAAATGTTTAGGTTTAAGCGTAAATGAACTTTACCGTTTCTCTCCTTACACACAATTGTTTTTTAACACTTTATTTTAATATTTCATATCACCGAAATCATAACCCCCTGGAAGAGTTTTCGTTGAATCTGGGAATTAGCGCTCTTTTGTCAACTCTCCAGCAACTTTATTTTGCATCGCCATAGCTCTCTTTGTCACATCGTCACAGTCGAAGATTTTAAAGGAGTACAATTTTGCCCTCAAGTCTACAAATTCCATCATAATACGATCATTATTCTCACCTTTCATGAGGCCTAATTCCTCTCATTTCGCGAGAGCATATAGTACGGATTATTTGGCGAATAATCAGATGTGTCAAACTTGTCAATGTCACACTTCATCGTTGCATAAATGTCGTACACGCTGATGTGATAAATCAGACTATCAGTGTCCGTATACAACAATTTTGCTCGATTGTTAAATCTTTCGAGTATGTAATTGTAGTTCAAATCATAAATCCAGGGCTTAGGTAAATCGAGAATGGAAAATCCTGTCGATATGGGCTTATTAAATACTCTATTGAGTTCAATTATAATCTCCCTCTGTTATAATGTGAGGAAAATGTTTCCTCACATTTTCCATTGTTTTACCAAAGACCGGATTGTTCGTGAGTTTGTGAAAAAAGGTTCAAAGTCATTGTCAGATTTCTTTCCCAATTCCATACTTGCATAGATGTATTTTTTTAGCCAAGCGCGCTGTTTGAATTTGAAAATACTTTGCATTAGTGTAATGCGCCGTCCCAATTTCAAGCATTGCTTGAAATTTCACTAATGGTTTCAAAAGCTACGAAAATACATCATTGTCATGGAGTTCGCTTGAGAAATGAATTCCCAAGAGTGGACGTCGAAATTACGAATACATTATTGTAAATCTCGATGACAAATATGAACCTGGCACATATTGAATTGCATACAGAAAAAACCAACGATGAAGTCAGTAGATGTACTTTAGCGGTTCGAAGCCCGGCATCTCAGGGGGGAGCGGGACAGCGGTGTCCAGCACGGGGAAGACACGTGCGGCGTTACGGCGGAGGGGGTCGCCGGGCGCATGTGACGTCACAGAGGGGCCTCGGCGGAGAGGGCAGCCCCGTGGTCCGAAGAGTGACTACTGGGAGAGTGAAGCCGCCGTCGATGTGTTGTGGGGGGGGGGAGGGGGTAAATCATGATTTTATGCAACGCACAATGAAAAAATTGTTTATCAATAATATTCAAATTTTATAACGCCATAACAGTTTATATATCTATTGTGTGTGTGTATGGGTGTGTGTTTTTTAAAGAGGTTTAGCGGAAAAATGCCTCCGCACTGTAGCAAATAATTGCCGTGTGTCGGGCTTGCACCGACTAAAAACCCGCGTTCCTCTGTGGCCTTACAAATTCTCCCGCGGGGCGACCGCTAGGTATAACATCGCGGGAGAGGCCTTAGCCGTAGCTATTCCTGCAGTGTTATCAGATGACCTTACATCCCCCGTTCCACTCAAGATGGCATAAGTGGTTTAGGGGTTCGTTTTGCTGATTTCATCTATGACTACCTGGTCTTCCGACGTCGTCTGCTTCCTCGCGCGTTCTGCACGTCGCAGCTCCTTCATTACTGTAGCAGCATAAGCCAATACCCCTGTCCATGCGTCTGCTGACTTCAGCATCAACTCAGCCAGGTTGTCCAGGGTGATGCGTGTCTCCAGCTGATCCTCGACTATCGCGCGAGAGGCACTAATACGTGGGCATTGGAACAATGCATGTTCGGCGTTCTCCTCGACTGCTACACATGCTGGGCAGTCCGGGGAATCTTCATAATTAAACTTATAGAGATAAGCCCGGAAACAGCCGTGTCCTGAGATCACTTGAGTGAGATAATAGTTGAGCTCCCCGTGTAGACGGTTCACCCATATCTCCACCTTCGGGATTAGTCGATGAGTCCACCTTCCATTGGTAGAGGCATCCCACATCGTCTGCCACTGGTTGAAACTGGTTGCTCTCGCTTCTGTCCTGGCATAACTGGGGTTTCTAGCTCCCTTCTGCTGGTACATCGATCTACGCTCCTCAGCGAGCACCTCAATGGGCAGCATTCCCGCGATAACGTTGATAGCGTCCTCGGAGACAGTGCGAAATGCACAGGCTACCCTCAAGAAGCTGACGCGATACGTTGCTGCAGCTGTCCTCCGGTACTCCTGGATTTTCAGGGCATCAGCCCATATGGGTATGCCATAGATGAGCACTGAGGTCGTCACTGATAACAGCAGTTTCCTCGTCTTCTGTCTGGGGCCACCCTGGGGGGGTTCTGGGGGGGTGTGAGAATCACACCCAGGTACCGAATGAACGGTTGGGATGTGATTTCGGCGTTTCCAACCCTGAGCGTCACCGTTTCCATCACCTTCCTGCTGGATACGAGGAGTACTTCTGTTTTGTGGGCTGCAAGCTGCAGTTCAACAGAAGACATTCAGTCCTTTATCTTGGCGAAAGCTTCGCCGAAGAGTGCGATGATTTGCTCCAGGAATTTGGCGATGACAATCAGCACTGCGTAACTTGCGAACGCTGCTATGGACACTCCTTTCGGCAATTGTAATAGCAGCAGATCGTTGTACATGATGATCCACAGAAGCGGTTCAAGTACAGAGCCCTGAGGAACTCCTCCAGTTACCCTATACGTTTTCGGTCCATCCTCTGTGTTGTACATGAGCCACCTATTACATAGGTAACTCGCCACTATTCTCCGAAGGTACCATGGTATACCTAATGTTTTTAGGGCATTCATGATATACTCCCATATCGCCGAGTTGAAAGCGTTTTTGACGTCGAGAGCGACAACTGCGCAGTACTTCTTGGACCCTCTTGCCCATCGTTTCCCCGCAGTCGACTCCTGCACCTGTTTCACCACTGGCCCTGCGCCAGTAGAGGGTCCACGACCTTCTCAATCCCGCTATGGATGATGCGCTCGAAGATCTTTCCGGCGGTATACAGCATGCAGAGCGAACGATAAGATGAAGGTTCGTCCGGTGGTTTCTTCCCTTTCGGGAGGAGCACTGGCGTCTGCCACTTCCACTTGTGCGGGAAGATTCCTTCCTTGAGACACGCATTGTACATGCCCAGGAATATTGCCGGTGCATCCCCAATGCATGCTGGGGGCTTCATTGTTGCCCACCCTGGCAATCGCCATAAGAAGCTCTTCTTCAGTAATGGCTGGGATGTCCTCATCGACGTCGTCCTCGAGCTGGTAGTCCTCCTCAGGTTGCTCAGGGAACATATGTGTAACAACCTTTTCCAGCAGGGCTGCGTCCACAGGCAATGGCATTGGCTGGCTTTACTGCCGAGTCATTACTACTTTGTACGGCCTGCCCCATAGCGCATCTTCCACCTCGCTGAGCAGTTCGCCCCAGCTTTCAGCTATACTCTGCTTGATAGCTTTTTTAAGCTTCAAGCGCGCCTTCCTGTGCTGTTCTTCTAAATCGGGAAACGAGCGTTTGCCTCGAGCTCGTTGCGCTAGGCGGCGAATACGATGACACTCCCTGCGGAGGCCGGAAATTTCTTCGCTCCACCAGTGTACCGCCGGTCAGAAGTCGACATCACGTTTCCGTGGCATTGTGGCATCGCATGCTTCGGTGACCCTCTGCATGACCACCTTGACCTTTTCGGTTTCACTTTCCGCTGCGAGGGGGCTGGTATCAAAAGTTTCACAAAACAGTCCGCGTCAAACATTTTCGCTTTCCAGCCCTTTCCGTTCGTCGCCGGTGCCTTCGCTGTTCTGCTGAAATCTCCGCGACTCTCCCAGAGAATCGCTTGATGATCACTGTGAGTGTAGATATCATTGACTACCCAGTGGCCCTGGTTTCCTCTGGCCAGGCTACTACTCACAAAAGTGAGGTTCACTATAGAGGAAGCTTCACCTTTAACAAAAGTGAGCTTTGTACCTGAATTAAGTAGTACTATATCCAATTATGACATAGCCTCAAGCAGGGCTTGGCCCTTCTTGTTCGTCACTTTAGTACCCCATTCCACAGCCCACGCGTTGTAATCTCCGGCTATGGCTACCGGGAAGCGTTGTTTAGCGTCTGCGACTAAGTTGTCGAGAAAGTTCTCAAACTCATCAGTCGTCAGGCTAGGCGGTGTGTAACAACTGTAGAAATGAACTCCTTTGGCTTTTATTCTCACAAAACCAGTTTCCATCCGACTCGCAAGATCCTGAAATCGAAGCTTTGCGCAGGACCAAAGTGCGGCCTTTCCACTTGCATCAGATTCCTAGTGTTGGGTGTCTAGATGTCTATATGGTTCTGAGAGTATCGCCAAGTCAGGCTTCAGCTCGCGCATGGTCTGCATGAGCAGGTCCTGTGCTGCTTCACAATGGTTGAGGTTGAGCTGCAGTATTCTCATTTGCATCGTCTTTAAAGTGCCTGGAGAGCTTGGAGAGCCCCGCATATATGCTGGACATCGGCTGCTACTTGCGATGTGGGCTGTGGGTGCATTCGGCAACTAGGTGGCCAGTGTTATCGCACTTGATGCAGTCTTTAGCCGAGTCGACGTTGCTCTTCCAGTTCCGTGATAAGTGTCCAAATTTCCAGCACTTGAAACACTTTAGTGCTCTCACCACCTCTCGGATTCTGCAATTACACCAGCCGACTCGGATGATTCATATATCCAGAAGTTTCCGGGCAGCAGGCATCATGAGTCGTATTACCGCGGTCTGAGTCCTGCCATATGCTTTACGCAGAGACTCAACAGAGTATTCCGTGACTAGATAGTCCGGTCCCAAGACTCTCTGCATGGCCGCCGATATCTCCTCCTTCATCGCGTCCTCTTCCAGGTTCTTGATCTCCAGATCAACTTCCTGGACTTCACTCTGGACCGTTGCTGATTCACTAAGAACACCTTCGAATTGGTTTCGCAATTCCGGTGCTTTGGCTGAGCTCTCCTTATTCAGAACGATCAGCAGATCTCCCGCGTTCGTTCTGCGTACCTTTTGGACGCATTCGCCTGCATCCCTGAGTGTCGGAACCTTCTTTATACGACTCAAGATCTCCGCATAGCTCAAGTCACCCTTTTTGTGGATGACGAGAGCGTTGGGCAGAGTCGGCCGTTCGCGAGATTTCTGCGGCTTCTTCTGAGGCTGCTTCTGGGATATCTTATGCGATCTGTTCTTCTTTCGCGCAGTCCGTCACTTCTGCTTTGATCTCTCACCTCCCTTATCCTCGGATTGACCAGCCAATGGCTCAACCAGCTGCTTCTTCGTCGGTTCCTTTCCGTCCGTCAACGTCAGTGTAACCCGCTTTCTCCACTTCACCTTGCTTACTTGCGTCGAGGTACCACTCTTCTTCGAGGTCCATGCCTTCTTCGTTCCTCTCCTTATTAGGGAGAGTCGATTTCGCTTGGCTTATGGTCGGCGTGCTTTGCATACCTCCAGTCGACGTTGCCGCCTGTGGCTTTGCACTCCACGTTACCAGGTCCTATATACCTTTCCAAGTACTAGTAAGCATAGGAACCCACCGCTGGATCTCTTTGTGGAGGTTATTCTTCTGCTGGATAAAAGAGGCTAGGCTCTCCACCGTCTTTCCGTGCCTCTCCACCAACTTCAAAATCTCCTTCTGGTTTCCACCTGTCTCTTCCTTTTCTTTACTTGAAACATTGTGCGCCATGGAGGCCAAGTGGCCCACCTCCATGGTACTGCCGTTGTTCGATGACAACGCCCGGGAGCCCGCTTGGTCACTCCCTGGAGGCACCGGTACTGGGGTTCCGTGCCCCTGCACCTAATCGGTATATCCTTTATTGGACTTCCCATAATCATTTGCTATCGAGGTTTGTTCCCCGTGTCTGTTGGCGCACGAGAGGTATTTTAATTGCCTCCTGCCCTGTATATCTATATAGACAGCTCAATATCCATATCTTCATCCAAATAGATATCTCTATATGTATATCTATATCTATATAGATATTTCTACATCCATCTCTATATTTATATACGAGGGCCTCCCCCTATCCGCCGCCTGGGGACGCGCCACGTACGGGTTTCAGATTCCCCATATGGTGTGTGTGTGTGTGCGTGTATGACGACAATATAGGGTCGAACAATTTCGGCAATTTGAAGACGCTGTGTGTTACACGAAGCGCGGCTTTTCAAAGGTCCCTAATTTATGACTAGCAAGTGTGGTGCCTTGGTTTCGTTTACGCAATTCTTAAAACGTTTGTATGCGCGTCCACTCCTGTCATGACTCTCACCAACACTTGGACAGGTCGTGACAAGTCAGGTTTTCTTGGAAGAACTATAAACTTTAGGGATACATCATCAAAGGCGGTGACCGCGGATGGACCACTTGAGCACAGCTGTACTCTTGAAAAGTCTCATCGAGGTCTCCATTTCGAAATATAACATTAAGATGTTCACATGTGCAAGTATGTACGCAGTGCATCCAACCAAGCAGGTGTTCTTCGAACGTATTTGAACGTGTTTCTCATGGTTGGAAAAGTGGAGAAGTTTGAAAAATTGATTGGGAGGGTCACGACGATCTATTGTCAATGGCTTTGACTGCGGATGGACCACTTGAGCACAGCTGCGCTCTTGAAAAACAAAGTCTCAATACATCTCGGTTGCATTCCGAAATATAACGTCGATATGTGCGCATTTGAAAACATATTTTTTTTGGTAGGGGTAGCCAAATGGATCTGCTGTGCTCAAATGTTTGTATGCGTATCCACCCCTGTTACGATTCTCGCCAACACTTTAGACAGGTCGTGACAAGTCAGGATTTCTAGGAAAAACTGTCAACTCGAGGGATCTATCGCCAAGGGCCGTTGGCGCCGATGAACCACTTGAGCTGCAGGACCCATACAATCTTTTGACCCGATACATCCCACCATCCGGTTCCTTGTCTCATGTTCCTCGAGCAATCTACACCAATGCGTTATCGGAAAGTTCTGTTTTCCCGAGAGAGGGCCGAAATTTTTTCCCCGAAGGAAGAGCCTTTTGAATGATCCGCTCCGCTCAAATCTGGCCGCACTTTGCATGAAGCAGTCAGTCTGTTAACATCGTGAAAGTTTTTCCAACTCGTCAACATGGAGCAAATCTTGCATGACCAAGCCGTGCTTTTAAGTTCGGTTGAAGATGTTGCCGCGTGAGAGCAACGATGCGTCCAGGTGCTCTATATCATTGCCACGGGAAATAAAGATGAAGAGGGCTGTGGTTAACGTCAAAGCTGATGATAACGCATGTTTCGCATGGGCAGTGGTCGCTGCTCTTTACCCCGCTCTATACCCGGCTCTATTCCGCCGCGATAGACCATGCATAGATCTCCTCTATGCGCTGTTGCCAAAATGCTCTCGACTGTTGTCGAATTAGCATCAAGCTTCTTGATGATCGTTCCAGGTAGAAACACGCTGAAATCATTGCGAAGGTTGACGACGTGCTTTTTGCCAAATCTGGTGTTGACCGCCCATATTTTGGTGATGACATAGTCCGACCCGGGTAACATCTCACTGAGCTTCTCCGTCGGCAGAAAATCGGCAATTTTACCAATTTTTTAAATGAAGTCCATTGTTTCATTCGCGTGCACGTAGTTCTTTCTCAGGTGTGCGTTCGATCTTGAATCGAAAGATTATGTACTGCTTTCCACTCCCCCCTCCCCTGCATTGTGGGCAAGGGCGTCCAAGCGCTGAAAAATATCACGCGTCCGATGACGCACCACCCCACAAAACGTTACAAAAATGTCTATATAATTCTTAGAAAAATCTGACGAAATCCTGCTGCCATTTTGACCCCAAAACTCATCAACGTCACTCTTCCGCCGATGAAAAACAAATTCTCAGAAAATAATCATTCAACACCTCAATTCGCTGACAGATTTCGACACTGCAATGTATAAACACTACACTATCACGGTAACGAGGACGGAGGGGGGGCTTTGTCAAGCCACGGCAAACGCCCGATGACTCACCACCCACAACCCTTTAATAACATTTGCTGAGAAATCAGCCCCCCCCCTCTTTCTCCCGCCGACCCCTCCTTCCGGCGGGAGGATTGGGGAACTCCCTTTTACTACAAAGCAGTTCTACTCTTTGTCAGTCGTTGTGCGGCCTCGCTAGGAATCGGACGTGTATCTCTCCGTTTAACCCCCTCCCCCTCCACGGTTCCGCCGAATTCCATTCGGTGCGCAGGGGAACTCACCACCATCGGTCGGTAAACAGGTGAGCCCAAATATCGTTCAGCGAGCAGTGCATTCCTACCATCGGTCGGTAAGTAAAAACATCGACAATTGATCATGAGGCCGATTCTGACCAAGACCTTAGCCGACCATCCGATGATAACTCGGAAATGAACCTTTTTTTGGTTCGTTTCCAAACTAATTCGGTATGACGGTAGTAGGAATCTTGGTTTAGGATCGGCCCCATTTACACCCCATTACACCTGCCTTCGAACGTTTTCGAATATTCCACGAACGTCTCGCGAAATTCTTTGACCGTCTCTTGGACGACTTAGAACGTCTCGCGAAATTCCTCGAGCGATTAAATTAATTTACTTTCTATCAAATTCCATACGAAAGAAATTTTGTTTGACATTCGAAAGAAACATTTAACACAGTTGTGTAATCTGATAACAGATGATGTAACGAAGGATGGGGTGAGGAAAATAAAAAATTAAATAATGTTGTATTTCTTTTATTTGCACGAATTGTTATGGTTCGATCACCAATTCAAGATTTTAAATACATTTCGTAATTCCCAATTGCTTTCATGCTCTTTACAACACAAGCGTTTTGACGCCCAGTAATACGAGAATAAATCGACGCTACGAATCGATGCCACCGATCTCGTCGCCACTGGCGAACTGAGAATACGCCTCTACTCTTTATACAGTACGATGGGCTTCTAGCAACAAATGTTTAACTTTGAATTGACATTTCGCGAAAACACGATGACGAAACGAAAATCTTATGACCTTTTACCAATGTAATGTCATTAATTCCTATCGATTTTGTTTGCGTCATTTTTCGATTCGTTTACTCAATCCTAAGATCTCATAATATTCACCGAATTCCCGAGTGAACTGACAACTAGAAATTATTCCACCCTCGGTGGGATTGCTGAACTGAATAAAGTCTTTCGGCCATGTCATACATATGAAACCTACACCCTTATTACGGTCGATAACATTTTTTCTCAACAGTCGCAGTAGATGCGTTTGAGACGCTCTGCGCAGCCTCGAGATGAAGCCCTGTAGGACTTTCGGACGCTCTGGATATTTTCAACTCAATACAATATGATTTGCATGGTAATACTATGTTGATAATAACCTTATTTTATGGATATCACAACGTCTCTTTTGTTTTTTCGCATGCCGAGAAACCGTTATATTTTGGATGCTGACTCTGTACTTTATTTTATACGCGCTTCGCGCGCAGTCGTGCTCACCTCCTTTGGAATAAGTATGCGTTTTCGCCGGTGGCGATTGTCGATTTTTGGGCCATCAATTTCTTCCGACGATGCATTCCCAATTAAGCAGAAGTACAGGCCTCCAGGATCCCGTGGATGAAGGAAACAGAGGAGGCGTTCAACGAGTGCAAGAAGAGCATCGGCACAGCCACACTTACACGATACTTGCCGCTCAATGTGCCACTCGCACTAACAACGGATGCATCAAATACAGCAATCGGTGCAACGCTGGAACCGTTAGAAGAAGATGAGTGGGCACCGGTCGGATTCTTTTCAAGGAAACTCAATCCAGCATAGAATAACTGCAGTACCTACGACAGGGAACTTCTAGCAATCTACAAAGCGATTAAATTCTTCTACCACCTCCTCGGAGACACTTCGTCATCCGGACACACCAGAAAATGCTGACATACACTTTCTAACAGAGATGGGAAAAGATGTCACAAAGGCTGCTCCGGCGACTCAACTTTATCGCCCAGTTCACGACGGAAATTACGTACGTAATAGGTGGAGATTACATAGTCGCTGATGCACGGTCACGGATTGAGGTACTCAACAGGATCGACATAACAAAAGTTCTCTCGGCTCAGACGTTATTGGAAGCGCAACTGAACAATGACGAACTGTAGGACATCTTCGACAAAGAAACATCACTAGATTTGCAGCTGCTGTCCGTCGAGCCCAACGTCGCATATGCTGCAACATATTATAAAGAAGATTACGACTGTACATACCTAAGTCCTTACGCCAGAAGGCATTCGATGCACTACACGAACTCTCTCATCTGAGCGGCAGGAACACTTGTCGCATGCTCAGGCAAAAACACGCATGAACGGGGATAAAAAAGGACGCGCTGAAATGGTCCAGAAACTACGAAGCGTGCCTATGATAAAAAATCCACAGGCACCATCGACTGCAACCCAATCACTTCGACGTCCCCGATGGCCGGTCCTCTCACATCCATACAGACATTATCGGACTTCCTATCGAAAATTGATATCGATATTGTCTAACAGTCATGGATCATTTTCCAAAATTGTCGGAGGCAACACTGATGAACAACATAACTGCGGATTCCGTCGCAAACTCGTTCTACAATGATTGGTTCTGCCGATCCGGAACTTTTATAACGATTACAACAGATCGAGGTAAACAATTCGAATCTTCGCTGTTCTCGTCGTTATCACAATTGATAGGAGCTAAACGGATCCTGACGACGGCATACCATCCTGTTTCCAACGGCCTCATCGAACGGTGGCATCGGATATTAAAAGCGACGCTAATATACAACCGGCAAATTCCCTAGACGGAAACACTACTCATGGTACTGCTTGGTCTACGAACCACATTTAAGGCCGATGTCGGCGCGTCGTGCGCAGAAATGCTCTACCATATAACACCGATAATACCCGGTGAATTCTTTACCAATTACGAGGTTCCAGCCAAACCAAAAAATTTAATTGAACAACTCCGAGTATTGATTTGGGGATTACGACCCACAACAACGGCTCATCATAAGGCTCGGATGTTTATCCTGAAGGATCTGTACCAGTGCTCTCACGTGTATCTCCGCACCGACGCAGTAAAGCAGACTCTCGACTCGCCCTATGCAGGGCCATAGAACATCGTAGAACGACTCTATGGCCGGCGATTTGTGATCGAAGTGGAAGGAGCACAAAAAACGGTATCCGTCGAACAATTGAAGCCTGCATATATCGTTTAAGAGGATCGTTTGACAATTAATGACGAATAAGTGGAAATTCAACCGTATTTGTGGGAATCGATAATGGACAAGCCTCCAAAAACGTATCAG
Source organism: Ophion obscuratus (assembly GCA_964007375.1). Lineage (NCBI taxonomy): Eukaryota > Metazoa > Arthropoda > Insecta > Hymenoptera > Ichneumonidae > Ophion > Ophion obscuratus. Next base: position 60,275,870 of record OZ023314.1, read on the forward strand.
AACTGAAAGAAAAAAGTATCTTTTCCCGATGACTCTATTACGGTTACTGGGGGGGGGGGGGGTATTTATTTATTTATTTGTCCTCTGTTTTTAATGTAATATGTGAGCGTTCAGCTTATCACTACCTCGGTGCACTTTGAAGTTCAAAACTTGTTAAAATTGGAATATTTAAATGGATGTATGTTGTTTTGAGGGTCTCTTGGCCCACCGACCCGGGTCAGGGTTACCGTCCCCGCCACAAGAAGGCGGAACCTCTACTTTCCAGCATGTATTACTTAGACTTTTAAAATGGGCTTAATAACAATAAAACGCGCGCGCAAAGGCCTCTCGAAGCAGTATCGTAGCACTTCAATTTTACAATTTCCCGTATGCCCGTCGGCAGAGGGGGACAGATGTGGCGTTACTGCCACATTCAATATCGAAACATTTATCGACCGAGCGGCGCAACGATCCGCGAACAGCGACGACAATCGCAACCGGCCTAAACAGATACTATTTCCGAAGGAGGTAGTCATGACTGAGCGCGGAGCGCGTAAAAAACAAACTACAGAATTAGCGTCCAAAAAACAACGCTTTCTAAGCACGCGAAAAATTAAAGAGACATTGCGATATCCATAAAATAAAGTATTATCATAACAAATATATATTATTGAGTTGAAAATGTTTGTTCCGCCGGTCCGGCGGTAATTTCGATGATGAAGGTGGTGAAGTTAGCAGTACGTCACATCTACACCCCCACCCCCAAGTGATCATGACGGAGTCTCGGGGAACGATACGTTTTCTTTCCCTTCCCATACGTTTTTAGAGGCTTATCTATTATCGATCCCCACCGATCCGGTTGATCCTACTTCAATACAAAATACAATTGCGCCAATGCAAACGTAACATCGCTGAAAAGCTGGGTGAGTGTATACTAAGCGTCACCTGCGCGAAGGGTTTTTAAATTAATAAAAAAACATTCCGAAAATATATCGTGTTGGCTGTATTTATAAACTCAATATAAGCCCGGTCTCCATCTGACCATTTGTCTTTTTGTTTGTCCGTAACGCGAAGCCCACCCCCAGCAGCCCAGGTCGCAGCAGCCACAGGCTGCCTAGAGAGCGTTGTGAGGGGTCAAGCAGTGACCGTCGAAACACCTTTTCTTATGTCTAACAAAAAAGCACCTTCGAATATATTTTTTCTTTTACAATATGAAAACTTGATGAAAATTTTTCTTTATACATTGTGGTGAACACGTCGGCAACTTTATGATGGTAGCGACCGTACGATGACGGTGGTGCCGTTGAACTTGTGGTTACCAACCTGCACGATGGTGTGAAGATATAACGTTATTTCACTGTCGTTTCGATGATGTTCCGGCAAACGATCTTACAGTGTGCGAATACGTCGATCCCAATACTTCACGAGCAACGTCTTTGGTACGTGTTCGAGCTCGTTCGTCGTCAAATCCCACCGGTTCTTGGTGGGGTGCACTGCGTACATACTCGCACATACAAACATCTCGACTTTATGGAAGAGCGAGATATCTCGAATTTTGTAAGAGCGAGTTTCTTTAATACTACAGCCGTATCAAAAGTTTTACTGGTTGTCAAGATGCCGTTATTTTACATTAAGCGTTACAATTGCCTTAATTTGCCAGGCGTGAGTCATAGATGCTGGCTTTTTAAATATATATCTGCATGTTTAAACTGAACTTTTCATAATTGTCGGGAAAAAGATTCACTTTCATCAATAATGAAGGTAAATCCGTCATTATTGATGAAGGATTCACTCATTCACCTCTCCCCCAGAACAGCGACGCATTGTCAACAATGTGCCTTTGCTGCCAGCTGCGTCCCCCATTGAGCGTGTGTCCCGCGCCGATAACCGTTATTTCCTCCCTGTGGATGTCTTGACTTCAGGCATACTCTCCGCCGACGATGCCTCATGTACGATGGTACCCCTCCTCTCCGCTGCATGACGTCAATCGACGTACCGGACTCCTCGCACTCCTCCTTTCGACTTCCGCGCTAGCAACCGTCATCTCCTTCCCGTGGACTCCGTGACTCCGGGCATCGTAATGACTCGTCTACGATCGCTTCCCCCTCTCCCCGCGTGTCGTCACTCCCCCGTGCCACACATACCACGCCGCAATTTGATATGGAACAGGAATATCAAAACTGTTATTAAATATTATGGCAGCCATTCCGTTTGAATTTCATCAAATTGAAGCATAAAGATTTTTTTTCTCGTCATGTTCCAGTGGCCTGCTCAACTATCACAGTGACGAAATGCCAAGCGGCTCTCCACACACTCCAGGCGTTTCCGTTTTTTCGTCCTACCTGCTTATGCAAGGAGCCTCACGTTGATCCCGAATGCAACAGCTTCCAGAATTTTCTCTTCGATCATCCCTGCGTTTACGTTCTCAAGAAGGGTGAGTGCACCTTCAATTATTTTCTCTTTTTTTCAACCAGGATTTATGCAACATTCGCTTTTTTTTAATGCATTGATCCAAACATGAGAGAGAGAGAAAGAGACAGAGAAAGACAGACAGAGAGAGAGAGAGAGAGAGAGATCGACATGGTCGATGTTTATTTACCTGTATGATGCATAGATAGCAGGGACTCGTTTTTAAAGCAGGGTACAATCGATGGGAACTCACCCTTATACGTGACACAGCTTTGGTGGATACGAAGCCTGACGAAAGGGGGTGCGAGTATCAACTCGTCCCTCGAAGCCCATACGGGATTAGCGAAAACCCTGAACCAAAGCATCATCCTTCAACACGTGACGCCCGAAACACAGCGGACCTCCAATGCCTACCCACTCCACTCCATCGGGTCAGATTTGTTTACACTTCAGTATTCCTCTCTATGTTCAGAAACGGCCTCGCTTGCTTCCTAGCGCCACGCGGCCTGTAATTGGCAATAGAAGTTTGCCTAGTACACTCCGGCAAATGTAGCCACTTCAATGATGGTAATCAGAAAGCGGATTTGCTCATACATCAAATCGGGACAAGTCGAGTCTCCCGTTAAAACTATTCGTCGCACAAAACTCACTCATTCTCCCCTATCGACAACTCATCTTGAAGATTCCAGCGGGAAATAAGGAATCGCGATGTTTCTCATTCGGAGCTCGAGAAATTTCGCAGTCGTCGTCATCGGTGCGAATCTAATGACAGGTCGAAGGTATTCTAGCACTTGGGTGCGGAGCGCAAAAACTGCGACGCTTGAACCAAGCGGAGGCTTGGCTTACCAGAGATGGGTCGTAGAACCGCCCATAGAATCAAGGCTGGCACGTCGAATTTCGTCCTTGACTGTGCGTTTGGGTTTGGGTTCAATTGGCGTTGACCTGTTCTTGATTAAGTATTCTTGTTCCGATTATTTTTGGCTTCTTTGGATGTGAACAGAAATGTTTGGGGTGACCTGACATTTTCACAGGTCGTTCCGATGGCTTCTTTAGATTTCGGTTCCCACTTGGGTTTGCTGTAGCCTCTTTGAGATTTGTTTAGGTAGGTTCAGAATTGCTTGGGTTCATTTGGGGTTGTCTGGATGGGTTCGGCGTTGCTTGATTTCATCATAAGTCATGCTATTCATTTTCTTGGGTTTGATTTCGGTTTGAACTCATTGAGTTTATATAGGAGTCATTGAATTTGGTTGCGTTCTTTGGGACTTGTTTTACTGCGTGTTCGATTGTTCAGGTTCATTTCGGGTTATTTGAATATGGGCAGAAATGTGCGGGTGTTTCGATTGTTTGAATGTTGGCTTTGGCTTGAGTTCGTTGCAACCGCTTTAAGGTTTGCTTAATCACATTTGGATGTGTTCAGTATTTATAATGAACCCATTTGGACGTATTCAGCATTGCTTGGGTATATTTCGCATCATCTTGAGTTTCGTTTCCGTCTGGCGGGTTGTTTGGGTTCGTTCCGATTGGTTTTGTTTCCATTTTTAGCTGTTTTTCAAACCGATACGCATTTTGTTCCAGTCCCCAGATTGTTCCCCATAAAATGGACATCGGGATTATCAAGTTTCACTCACCAACGTAAATCCTTCCACTCAGGAATAAATCTTGTGACATTTGCGGTAACTCATCATAAACGGACTATGAACGAATCGGAGGATAAGCAGTCTGCAATGTAAATACCCTTTAGGTAGTAAAACTGGTGTAGGAAAAATCCAGCTGGTGAATGTATAACACTGCGAATCGCACAAATGGATTGTTCCATCCCGAAGGAGAGAGGAGCGGCAGTGACAGCAGATACTGCTCGTGAAACGAGTAAAAACGTTCGTTATTTCCACAACTCGGAAGCGTACAGGGTGACCAACCTTTTCTTTCCTCTTTTTAGGAAGAGAAGAGCCCTCGACAGTTTCAGTACGGAATTTTGTACAAATCCACAAAAACGCGTCGACTTTGCCGCGGCCAAATGTATTGATCCATTTTCCAAATCATGGACATTTCGTACGAGCATTTTCATTCTTTGCAAAGTTTTCTTAGAAATATAAAAGCCATGTCAGGTGCTTTCAAGGACCATGTTTTTTGAATTTGGTTTATATAAAAACTTATATCTCGAAGGATCAAAGGATTTCGAGTAAGGCTGAACCAATTGGGTTAAAAGGAGGCCACTTTCAGAAATAAGTTTCGATGGGCCCAAAAAATGTCCTTTTAAAATTTAGGTCGGAAGTTTTCAATGGACTGTATAGTTACCATTGAGTTACCATTTATCTACAATTTCGTTACTATTTGTGTACCATTTAGTTATCATTTAGTTTCCATTTAGTTACCGTATGTATACCATTCATTTATTATTAAGTTTCTATTTAGTTACCGTATGTACCATTCAGTTACTTATACACGTACAGACAAACACCCCTCTTCCTCAACCGAATATAATTAAATTCTGCTATCGCGCTAATTCTTCTCATTCCAAAAGACTAGCCTCCCTCATTTAACCGGTTCCATCGACCGCTCGGATTGTCCCCTACTGTTGGTTTCTGTCGCATATCCGAATCTCGATTCCTTACGTTTCTCCATCATTTGTCCCGCTATCGATTGTCTCAACGTTTTTCCGCTCCGCTTGTTCCTAAAGAGAGAAGTAATTTCACGAGTCACCGCTTTTGGTAAATTCCAAATATATATACAGGGTGTCCCTCTTTTCTTTGCCACCCGAAATAACTCGGTGATTATCGACGGCACAAAAAAATATTCCAGACAAAAGTTGTACGGTGTGAAAGGGACGATCAAACGCGGCCAATTTTTTTATTTCCGTGGAGATGCTGATGCACAGTGAAGGTCATCTCCACTTTTTTAAATGGAATGGTACATTTTTTCTAACTATCTTGAGGAGCACAGCATAAAAAACATCAGGGATCTAAGTCGTTCAAGGTCTTTGAAAGTCAGTATTGGTGATACAAATCTAAATATCTCGGATCCCTACCAAATATTTGTTAGTGCTCCGAGATATTTAGAATTGTATTTCATTTTAATAGGTGTTCGAAATGACCTCGAATGACTTTGACGCCCTAATGTTTTTTTTTGTGCGGCTTGAGGTGCTCCACAAGATGGTTAAAGAAAAATTTACCATTCCATTAAAAAAAAAGTGGAAGAGACCTTCATTATGCGTCAGCGCATCCACCGAGAGAAAAAAAAATAGGTCGCATTTGATGGCCCCCTTCACACCGTAGAACTTTAGTCTGGAACATTTTTTTGTGATGTCGATAATTACCGAGTTATTTTGGGTGGCAGAGATAAGAGGGACATATTTCAATGCATTTTATAAAATGCATTAAAATACAGCGAAAATATTATGTACAAGAAAGTGCTTTCTACAAATGTTAAAGGTTTTGAAAGGGATATCCGATGGGAACACAGAATATTTTTTTAAATTGGTAATTAATACAAAATCGGCCGCATTTGATGGCCCCCTTCACAACGTACATATACCATACTTCTGTCTGGAACATTTTTTGTGACGTCGATAATTACCGAGTTATTTCGGGTAGCAGAGATAAAACGGACACCCTGTACACAAAGTAACAAACTGACATCGGGTACTTCATAATTATTTGTTCGATCGGTACGACGTAATTGTGATAATGCTTGCAAAAAAAATACAAAAAGGTAAAAGCACATGAGCCAAGTTGTAATTTTGGATGACCAAAAATTGGGTCATCTTTCTCAACGTAATCCTGGCTGAGGTCGTGGTGTTTCCGTCGCTTTCCTGGCCTATTGTCGCAGCCTGCTGGTGATTTCCTAGTCCATGTTCCATCCTAATGACGCAAGAGAAGCTGTTTGGTGTGCCCAATAGGTGTTGCACTTGATTTTCGGTGGCCGCTCAGAGTTTGACGTTGGCCATGTACAGCCGATATAAGATGGTTACTATTGTTATTATGATTGTCATGATCGTCATTACTTTTAGTATCAATATCATCATTGTTATCATGATTGGTCATCAATATTGCGAACGATTAGTTCCGATTTAATCAATTATTTTGTCATAATTCTTTACAAATTTAAAACACATGTTGTCTTTTTTTCAAAAACTAATGTTCTTTTAAACGGTGACTTTGCAGACAAGGACCCATATCCAATCGACGCCCTGCTGACGTGCAATCACGCCCTCACCGAATGTCAGCGGGACAAGCCATGCCTCAAGCTCTACGACGATTTTAAAGCGAGCTGTCGCGTTCGTGATGGAAAGTGCAAGATGGAGAGTCGGTGAGCACAAGCCAAGAATTTATTTTTAAAAAATTGTAATAAGAAAATTGAATTTCCTTCGTCCTATTTTCCCTCTTATATCAATAAGATGGCATTATATATAAATAGCAGCAATGAAAATTACATTATTCGAAACTAAGACTCGAATAATCGAGAATTTGGGGGTTTTTCGCGAACAACGCATAGCTCTGGAAAGATCACGTGAAGCAAGAATTATAAGTCCCAAACGTATCTGACCTGGGAGAAACCTTTTCATACGAAAGTTGCACCATTCGAAGGGCGTCATCGAGTGGTGGCAACGAGATTCAACCATGTTAAGGGGCCAGTCCACTTTGGAGCCACGAAAAAGGCTATTTTTGCGATTTTTTTATGAGGATTTTATAAAAGATATGGACATAAAAGTTGTTGGGCTTGATAAATAAAGTCTTGAAATACATTTAAAAAAAATAATTCATTTTTATTTATTTTTAAGTACAACAACTATAGTTTAACGTAACGCCTCAAAAATAGGTGGGTTAGGTAGCTCCATCACAACTCGGCAAAACAACTTGTCTTGTCTGTCTGAAACAAAAAAATCGAAGTCCATTAAATTCAGTATGACACCAGCTATGGAATGACCCTTAGATATAAAGTTATATCAAACAATACAAAAATGCCAGATGAAAAACGAAAAAAGTTCTTAAAATGCGTTTTTGTCGCAGTTTTCGCAAAAAAAGAGTACAAATCAAATTGTTAAAACCATCGAGGGTCATCTTGTTGCGAATCATGTTTACAATATGTGGTTCAAATATCAAGAGAATCGGTTTATTAGTTTTAGAGATACGATGGAGCTAGATTTTGAAAATTTGAGGTTTTGTTTTTTTGAGTTGAGGTTTTGCAAATTTGAGGTTTGAGGTTTTTTGAAGATTTGAAGTTTATACTATGAAAAACTCTTACCTAAACTCAATCGACTATTCCTTCACCATACAAAATCCTTTCTGATTACTCATCATCGTCGATTTCTTCAAGTCTTGCCGGCTTTCGTTTTTTTGAAATTTTCAAAGTGGACTGGCCCCGTAAGGCGCAACGGAGATATTAATTTTTTCCCAGAACTTTATGGCGGAATTAAAAATAAGTTGACACACCAAATTTCAAGATGACCGATCCATTTGAAAAAATGGAGTTGACCTTCAAATGTCCGAAGTACCTCCACCTGCAAAAAAACTATTAACGCTATCGGATGGCCTCTTTCGTACTGTGCAATTTCATTTCAGCAAATGATTCTGTGAACCTTATAGTTTCGAAGATATCCAAGATGCTAATAGTTATGGATCCACCCTGTATACAGGGTGTTCCTCTTATTACTGTCACCTGGAATAACTCGGTAATTATCGACGTCACAAAAAAATGTTCCAGATAAAAGTTGTACGATGCGAAGGGGGCCATCGAATGCGACAAATTTTTTTTATTTTTAGGTGGAGGCGCTGACGCACAGCGAAGGTCACCTCTGGTTTTTTTAAAAGCAATGGTACATTTTTTCAACCATCTTGTGGAGCACCTCAAGCCGCATAAAAAACATTAGGGAGTCGAATCTCATTATCTCGGATCACTACCGAATATTTGGTAGTAATCCAAGACATTTATATTTGTATCATCAATACTGACCTTGAATGATCTTGAACGACTTTGACCCCCAAATGTTTTTTATGCGGCTTGAGGTTCTCCATAAGATGGTTGAAAAAAGCACCATTCCATCTGAGAAAGTGGAGGTGACGTTCACGGTGCGTCAGTGCCTCCACCGAAATAAAAAAATTGGTCTCATTTGATGACCCCCTTCACACCGTGGAACTTTTGTGTGGAACATTTTTTTTGTGACGTCGATAATTACCGAGTTATTTTGGGTTGCAGAGATAAGAGGAACACCCTGTATATATTTTAATGCATTTTTTTAGATGCATTAAAGTACCCCAAGACAATTATGTACAAGAAAGTTCTTTCTACAAAGGCGTATTTAACTCGGTTTCAATCAATACCATCAGTTATGGCTGTTAAGGAAGTTGGAGCGATTCAGTTGAGTCAAATGACGGTATATCCTTTTTTTTCAATGAACCTCAAAAAAATGCATACGAGGTACAGATTTAGTCTATATATGCTAATTTTTTAAATATATAATTAAAGGACAAAATTATGCATTTTAAGATTTTTATTACGTAAAGTAGAAAAACTTTTGTGTTACTACCAACTTGAAAAAGTATAACATTATTGATGATTATTATGAAAAAACTACGACAACGAATGTTTTATACAATTCACAATGAAATTTTGAGTAGTTCATAATTATGCCTATTCATATTTACGTCACGAGATTATTGGCCCATCGTTTACGATGGGCAAGATGAGGATTTTTTTTTTAATGTTCACAAGGGTTCAGTTTGCATTAATCCGTTGTTAGAAATGTTTTATCTTGCTGCTAAATAACAATAAAAATTACATAACCTTTAGTGTGAAAGTCTTGCCCATCTAACCGCACGTTAAATTAAATACACTGCCGGCCAAACGTATGAATACACCTAGAAAATTTTCGCGCCGCACTAAAAGTTTGATATCCCTGTGAAAAAAAAGATATCCGGATTTCCAAGGCGGCATTTTAAAAGGGACAAATGAAGCTTTACTTTGCATTTAGGAAAAAAGATTTTGATTTTTTTAGACCCGGCGCGCTATATTGAAAATGGCCGTTTTTTGGCTTACTTTGGCTGTTTAAAATGAGCTGCACGTCTTCAGGACTTTTTTTGGCATTATTTTTCAAAGAACGTTAAAAGATAGAGCAATAGCTATAGTTTCCTTTTTTTAGAAAGTTTCGTGCGATTTTTTTTACCGAGTTTTCGGATTTTTTTTCTCACAAAGACAATTTTGAAAAGATGCTGAAATGAGAAACTTTGAGGTTTAGAGAAAATTTCCAAAAGGAATAATTGCGTTACATCGTATTGAATCGAGCAGCATTTTTTCAATTTTTTTTTTCAAAATTTTTTGCTCCAACATTGAATAATTTTTTTTTCAATTTTTAGCCGCACAAAACATCCACCTCTTACTTCTTATCTCATCTAAACACAAGGAGCGGAAATAAAGCTTCTTGTCTTTGTTTACATTTTACCTTTGTGGAGCGTAAAAAAGATTGTATTTCTCGCGAGTCGATATTCTATTTCTCTCGTGTTCTTTTTCTCGCACTCTTTTTCGCTCGTCGTTTTTGTTTACATTTTTGATTCTTTGGAATAATGTGACGAGTGTCGCGCTGACAAAGCCAGTTAATTGTGCGAAAACTTCGAACGCGAACACGTGTGGTCCACAATCGACAAGTGATTACGCAATTTTTTTTTTCTTAACGGATCAAAATAGCACGTAAAAAAGAAATTCCACTGTATAAAAAAGGGGCTATTGTCGCGTTGCGCAATAAAGGATTGTCGTACAGAGAAATTGCCAGACAAACTCGCGTGTCTTTGAAAGGAGTGCAGACGACCATCGGGAGATTTAAGAAGTCCGAGACGTACTTCAATCGCAATCGTCCGGGTCGACCCAAAGTGACAACATCCTCAGACGATAAAAATATCGTCGTTACCAGCAAAAAAAAATCATCGATTAACAGCAACGGAAATCTATGCCAAATTTAACGAACAAAAAGAAACCTCGATATCACTGACCACAGTATAACGTCGTCTTAACAGTGCTGGCCTCAGAGGCTGTGTCACCGTGAGAAAACCTTTGTTGCTTCCGGCGAACAAAAAAAAAACGATACGCATGGGCCCTGGAACACAAAAAGTGGACGATTAATCAGTGGAGAAATGTACTCTGGACGGACGAGTAAACATTTTTAATCTTCGGTAGTCGTCGACGCATTTTTGTTCGAAGAAATCCTTCGGAAAAAATGGCACCACAGTGTTTGATACCAACTTTCAAGCATGGCGGTGGCTCCGTTATGGTGTGGGGTTGCTTATCCAGTCATGGTGTCGGAGACTTTGTGAAAATTGACGGCATAATGAGAAAAGAAGAATATAAAGAAATTCTCATTAATCATGCAATTCCATCGGGGCTAAGATCGATCGGGCGTGGTTTTACCATGCAACAAGACAATGATCCGAAACACAGTTCCCGTCTCTGTCGAGAATATTTGGAGAACGAGGCAAAGAAAAAAAATCGCGAATATGGTGTGGCCGCCACAATCACCTGACCTAAATCCCATCGAACTTCTCTGGTTCGATCGAAAGATACGAATGACCTGCCCAACATCGACCGAAGATCTGTGGTAGAAACTGCAAGCTGCGTGGAGATCCCTCAGCTCAGCTCAACTGGATTCACTAATCGATCGGATGCCACGAATCGTTGATGCAGTGCTGAAAGTCAGAGGTGGGTTTTTCGATGAAAAGGGCGTTTAGATGAGGTAAGGGGTAAGAGGTGGATGTTATGTGGGCTAAAAATTTAGAAAAAAATGAATTTTTTTTTATTCAATGTTGGAGCAAAAAATGTTGAAAAAAATGTTTGAAATAATTCTGCTCGATTCAATACGATGTAACGCAACTTTTTTCCTTTTGGCAATTTTCTCTAAACCTCAAAGTTTCTCATTTCAGCAGCATCTTTTCAAAATTCTCTTTTTGAGAAAAAAATTCCATAATTCGGTGAAAAAAATCGTACGAAACTTTCTAAAAAAGAAAACTATAGCTATTGCTCTATCTTTTAAGGTTCTTTGAAAAAAATGCCAAAAAAATGTCCTGAGGACGTGCTGATTTTAAACAGCCAAAAAAGCCAAAAAACGGCCATTTTCAAAACGGCGCCCCGGGTCTAAAAAAAATCGACATTTTTTTTTCCAACACGCCAAGTGCAGCTTTATTTGTCCCTTTTAAAATGCCGCCTTGAGAATCCGGATATATTTATTTTCACAGAGATATAAAACTTTGAGTGCGGCGCGAAATTTTTCTGGGTGTATCCATACTTTTGGCCCGCAGTGTACATTAAACTATTTTTTATCTCTGGTGTTCGGTGGTGAAAAAAGTTCAAAAAATTCGTAAAGACTCAGTATAGTGTAAACAATAACATATATTTTTTATTAAATTTAACCTTGGGTTGTGACCAACGCTCCAATCTCCTTAAATGTCAGGTTAGGGTTTTTGAAATAGTGCATGTACGGGAACAAAATTAAACCCTTACTCGAACCGAAAATGTGCCACCGAAATCATACCACCTGCATTAGCATTACCCGAGTTGTTTGTGTGTATGTGTCCGCCCACGGCTAGTAACGCGAACCCTACGGCTCATAATTTCTGCGGTGTTTTGTGACTTCAAACCGCTTTCCAAACACGTACCTCGCAGCAACCCTTCGAAAGTGTTGCCATTTTTTTCAATGCAGCGTCAAATACACCTTTATAAATTGCCACTGTATTGCGCAGAGTGTGGGCAGAAATTATTTGGCAGACAGTCTTCATGCGGTTCATCATGTCGAGTATATGTCTTTGAGGAGCCCCCAGAGAAAAAGTCAGGGGTAGTCAAATCGGGCGACCTGGGAGGCCAGGATATCGGAGATCTCACAGCAGACGCTAAATATGGAGGCGTCTTGTCGAAACCATATCCTCCGTCTAGTATATTATTCGACTTCTTCTAGAAGCGGCGTCAAGTATTTTTGGAGACATTCCAAGTAACGTTGACCATTGACGGATCCCTCCGGGGATGAAGGCCCAATAAAATACCCGTTCATAATTTTAGGCCACATGATTAACTTCCACCGATGCTGGTTGTCGAGTGACGCGTCTAATGTCGATTCTGTGCGGCCAAGTAACGGCAGTTATGACGGCTTACGGCCGCACTGCTATGAAAGGTGGCCTTATCGCTGATGTCACATTCAAAAGAGATGAGAGCATAAACTTTCGTTTCCCGCTTTCTTGCCTGGGCCTAGCGCAATAGCACAGGATGAGGGGAAAAAATTGAGATGTGTGGAAGGGAGTTTAGGTTTCGAGTGGCTCCGCGCTTGAAAAATTTACAGACGTAGCTACCAGTAAGGGGGTTCTTTTATTTCTCAATGATGTTTAGGTTTCAGATTCTCGGGAACACAGTTTTGGTAATCGAGGAATAGATACGAAAAAAATTATCGACTTAGCTTACGTCTGCAGAGTGGCTATGAGTCGTAGACGGACGAAGGGCCTTTGCTTTCGAGCCAGGTAGACTCGCTGGTACAATCGACGATAAAAGCGCTCGCAAGATTTTACAACAGTGTAAGTAATTACTAAGGTGCTACCGGGGCACTTCGCATAGTTGAAAACATGAACTTGTCTCGGCACTGCTGAAGTTAGAATATTCAACGCGGAGCAAAGATGCGATATTTGTCGCAATTATGAATAAGGGATTTCAAGTTTAAGCTACTTTGGGTGACTGACCTCGATGGGTGGCGATGGAGAACTGACTTCAATGAGTGGTGATGGAACACTGCCTTTTTACAGTATGTTCCTTCGTAAAATAAAAAATAGGAGCTGTTTCATTCGTGGGTGAAGGAGTTCCGTATGGATTGGTTCATTGGTCATGAGGGTGTAGGGTGTCCTATGTAATTACTCGAGAAAACATTGGAGAAAGGACTTCTAAGCTCGTTATTGGGTCGCAACTTTGACAAACGCAATCGCTGTTCTATTTCCGAGAATTGGTTTGAACGCACGTGTTTTACGTGGGTCTAGTTTTACGACCGCCGCAGTATTTCGTCTCGCGCGAGCTTTTCTTGAATATTTGTTTGGGTCTCAAGGCAAGGAATTATTGCTTGGTGAAGTCCCTGCCTTTTTTCAGTTCAAGTATTCTGGGGACTTTCTGTGGCTGCATGTATATTTTTTTTCTAGATATATGTTCAAAGCCGGGTGCGTTCTCGCGTAGGAAAGAATGCAGAACGCTTGCTTATTATTGATAGGTCACACTTCAGCTGTGGTATGCTTAAGTCCAAGGAAAATATAAGGATCCGTCGAAAAAAAACAGTGCCGCAATCTCGCGTATTGGCCTTAGTGGTCGTTCACGATTTCCATGGGAAATCACGTAGGCCCGTGTCCCCACCGTAGCTCGACAAGATATTTGGGTGGTACCAAGAAGCCCGCACAATTCGAGAGGTAGTCGATCGCAAGACTCTTAGCACATTCGATCTGGCGGAGGCTGACCTGTGGATCCTTGTGTACCATTGGCAACACAGCGATGATACGAATATCAACTCCATGGACATTATCGAGATCTCGGCGCTATCTTGAGCGAGTCAATTGGCCACGCCAAGCTTTTTGTTCGACAGTCGAAATGATGACAGAATTGTGATGCCGCCCATCTGGATAACGTAAGCGATTGCTAATTGCCGCTCGCCTCTAATTCTTCCGATATGCTCCGAGTGTCACGAGAATATCGACAATTTTATTGGGACCGTAATCGGGCATGGTCCGAACTAATTCGGATCTGTTTTGCAACAGACCGGTCTGCACCAGCGAACTAGATTCCTCTTCCATCGGATCGCAAATATTGCGCAGCGACTCTATGGGCTCACCAGTGACCAGCTCCCTGACACTGGCCTACTATTCCTATACGATAAACGAAAACGCGTTTTGTCCCGGCTTTTTAGTACTTGAAAGCGCCACTGCCTAAAGTTGGCTGTTATGTGACAGCCTTCGGCTCTAAATACTCCGATCAGCTGAACAATTCGATACTTTCGTTTCGTGCTGTTATCGTTATTGGGATAACAGCACGTACTGTTACAGTGATAACAGGATCCGTCATACACGCGAATAATGGTTTTCATACAGTTATCTACACTAGACTTTTATTCATGATAAATATTCGAAACACCGGTGCAACGTATATATATATATATATATATATATATATATGCATGCCTGTCACACGGCTACTAGCGCCACAGTGCGGCAAGGACATTTTGCGAATAGCATTTATCTACCAGTGTCAGCCCCCTGCCAGTGACGAAGGAACCTACGAAGCATCGCACAAAGAGGAGACGCCGACTGCTATAACTTTTTCGATTTTTGAGCGACAGAATTTTTTACATTTCCATTGGATTCCGTTAAAAATTAGCTATTTTTCTAAAAAATGAAAATATGACTTACTATTTTAAAAATGCACATACTGCGGCGTCTCGCAGACGTATTGAGAATAAATATATTTTGCATTATGACCGGATGCCCGGCTCAAGACCATAAACCCCTTGTAGCAAAACTTTTTTCGTACGATCCCATCGTTGCGATTTATTTGAATGTTTTTGTTTTTCAATAGGTCACCCTCCATGTACGGGACGTCTCGTATATTAGGGGGTGGCATATCAAACCGCCCGCTGGTATTAAATGGCGTTAGATGCACTGTTTTCTCGAACTTTGAGTTGGCAATACATATGATGATAGGTCCATCAAGTCCCACTAAAATACCGTGACATTTGCACGACGCATTAAGATCATATATTATAATTGTCTTTACAATGGCGAGGTACATTACCAATGGCGAGGTACATTACCAATAAGCCACATTAGCCAGAAGATATCTCCCACTATTTCCTGGCGAATAAATCAGTCGCGAAAATGGATCTTTTTTAGAGGAAGTGTGTGCCGAAGATGCTCCATCGAGTAGAACGAGTACTTCAAGTGCTTTCAAAGTTCTGATTTCTCTATGGACAATAACGACCGCGGTCAACCATCTAAAAGAGGGCTTTTATGTATTGCAACCTGCTAAAACCATCGGAAACCATCACTGAGAATCGTTATCGACTGCAACTAATGTGTTTGAAGTGAACTCTGCACGAAAAGAGACCGGAACGGGATAATCGCTATGACAGGTTGATTTTGCATCACGACAACGTGAGGACAAATGTTGCTAAACCGGTTAAGAAGTACTTAGGAGCGAACTGGTAATCCTACGCCTCCCGCCATATTCCACAGACATCGCTTCATCCGGCTACCATTTATTCCGGCCGATGCAGTCAGCGCTTACGGCTCAGTTCGTACGAAGAATTCAAAAAATGACTAGAATACTGCATGACCTATAAAGAACCCGAATGCTTCCTGCGAGAAATTCAATTGCTGGCCGGAAGATTCGTATTTCCACATTCGTGTTTTCCAATAGACAATACGTTGAATAAACCAGTTTGTTGATGTGCACGAGACCTGCACAAAAGTAAAGGCCATTCCGCCTGACCACTGCATCATTGCGTCGATCGACATTGGTCTTCCGTGTACACTCGCAAACTCGAATGCTTTTGTCCTCGTAACGTTCGCTATGGCTTGGCATCCCCCGGTGAAATTCCCAACCTCATGACAGTCGCGACGAGAAGATAGCAGCGGCAGCTCAGACGCCTACTCCGATCTCGGCTTACTCAATTCCACCGTTTGTCAGAGTTAGGTTTAAATTATCATTCGATATTATTTTTCTCTGCAATAATATCAAAGAAATGAATATTAACCGGGTTTTTCGTATTCGAAATCAAGTCGACTTTACTATTGTAACCGCGCCGTACAATTTTGATCTTGTTCACAATTTTTTTGTCAAATCGGACTCGAAAATCTATTTGAAAGAGACACCTCTATGGTCCCAAAATAGCTGCGCAATCCTGTCAAAATAAGCATGGCCACATTAAAATTGTTACCCTGTATATAGATGGTGTGGTATTCGATTCTACAAGAAACGTCAAATCTCCATGATAGACGTGAGCAAACAAAAGGGAGAACGAGAGAGAGAGAGAGAGAGAGAGAGAGAGAGAGAGAGAGAGAGGGGCACGATGCAGATAAGAAATGGGAAAATAAGATGGAAAGGTGTAAGGCGGCAAGGGGACAGCGGGAAGACAGGGAAATACCGAAATAAACTTCATCGCCGAATCTTCTCGAGCACCCTTTATTGTCGATTCCTCTTTCACCCTCTCGCAGTCACGTCCTCCGCCGAACGGAAACTCCTATCGCTTCGATTATGCCCACGCTGAAGTCAACCCCCTCGGCCTCCACCGTGTACACGTAAAAATACATCAAACTTTCGTAAATCTTGCAATATTGTTCCGGCGGATCTAACATGGAAACTCGTTCCGCGTATTATAAGCCGCGCATTTTACTTTGCGAGAATTTCAATTTCATAACACAGTGAGGAGGATCAAATTGAGAATGGGTGAAAGATTTAGTTGAAAAAATTATTAACTCTTGTCACTTTTAATTCTTATACCTATACTCTTTTCAAAACTTTCAAAAAGTTTTACGTAAGTACGCCGAGTAACTAAAAATCTCTTCATTAATATTGTTGTTTGTCTTCACTTATAAAAAAGTATGGTTTACCTTACAAATAATTATTATTTGTTGAAATTTAAACAGTGATTCCAGTAGGCTTCTTCCATTAATCAAATCTACAAAAATAAATACAATTGTGAGTTCTCGAGGGTCAGTAGGCATATCTGATTTGTACTTCACGGAATCATTAATCTAATTACCATTCACCTAACCAATTTATTTTTAAGTGGGCGTACTCAAATTACGTAACCCCAAATTCCCCAATTTCCGCCACCCCCCCCCCGCCCCCACGTACCAGGACCGTACCGCTTGGCCTGACCCCCTCTATTCCGATACGTAACGGGGGCTCTGTGAAAAGTTTTGGGCTTATGGACGATATGACGGTTCTTCATATTCATTATATTTCACAAAATAATAAGACTCTGCACTTTACTATTGAGAACAATGCCACACCTGTAGGAATTGAGGATCCCTATTGTTCTCACTAAAGTGAATGTAACTCCTTCAATTTTCGGACTTTTGACTTAAAATTTCGCCGATATATTTTTGAATATATGTACGTTCAAGAATTATAAAAGACCAAAAAAAAGGTTTTTTTAAATCTTGTTTGGGGTAAGTGTGGTAAGCGACTGTGCAAATTTTTGCACGATGACTTTTCCGCTTATCTAACATTTCGTATGGGAAGCTGTAACTTTCCGCGGTAAAATTGTGCACGAGCTATGCATTCAAAACTTGAGCATGCAGAACTTCTGCTACTTCTGGCAGTTCTAGAATCGTACCGTTTTTTATCTCGAGCGCTTCCTTCACTCCGACTCGAACCCCGAGCTTTGGTTATTTCGCGTGCGGGTTCCTGAATGAGAATGCCCAGCCTAGAAGAGCTTAGAAGAGTAAAATGAGATAAACATTGAAACGCACATTTCCCTTTTAAATAATGATTCTTGTACTATGGAGAAATGTTGCTATACAATACGAAATCAAGACTTTTTGTTAATCAAATGCATGCCTTTTTCGAGCTAATTATAAAAATTTTATTCCCATTTATCACAAGTAATGTGTGTATATTTAAAGATTTTCGTGCAAAATATACAAAGATTCAGGTAAATAATTAAAATTATTTTCGTTATGTTCAGTCATTTTGATCCATGACGCATTCAACTGGAGGTGGAATATATTCAAGGGAGCCGAATTACATTAAATAAAACAAAATGCGAATAATATTTTCAAAAAGACTATTAGGGAGCGTACACAAATTACGTAACGCCAAATTTCCCAATTTTACCCCCTCCCCCGTAACAAGACGGTAACGCCTGGCCTGAACCCCCCCCCCCCTCTATTCCGTTGCGTAACGGTTGCTTTGTCGTCAATAATTGCAATTTATTTTCATAGATATAACTAATTATGAGAGGATCGGGTTTATGTCCATTTTATGAAATATATATTCATCTAGTTTTATACCAATCTTTATGAAAAAAATCTTTAACTTTAACAAATATATTTGCCTTGATTTTACAACGAAAAAAAATGTCTTTTCATTGTCCTATCAATATCTTTATGAAAGGTTATCTGTAAATAAAAAGTCAACAATTTATGGATATTTATACAAATGCAGCTATCGTTATGCATAGTCGTTTTTTATTTTGTTTTATTTTTTTACAAAATGCCGACGGTTTGGACATGTGTTTCTATTTTCAAGGCCCATTTTTGTAGTCATGCAGTCTTTCAATATATAAATTATTAAAATTTATAAAATCGGCTGCGTACAACAACGGCGATTACGAAATTGTAAAAAAAAAATTGCAAATGCGTTCATAAGTATTTGAGTATTCGCTGGGACAAGATCAAAAAAAGTAGTTTCGAGAAAAACGCGTTCAAAATTTCCGTTCCGTTTTTCTTGATATACAGTTGTTTTCTCTAGAATATTGATACTAGCATTAATGTATTTAGTCGTGGGCGATATGACGATTCTTCATCTTCATTATATTCCACAAAATAATAAGAGCCTGCACTTCATCTATTGTGAACGATGCCGCACCTGTAGGGACTGAGGGCACTAACCGGTCACGGTACCTGTTCTCTCTAAAGTGACTGTAACTCCGTCAATTTTCGGACTTGTGAATGAAAATATTGCCAACATATTTATCGATATAAGTATATACTTTTTACAATTATAAAAAAACAAAAACTTTTTTTTTTCAAATTTCGCTTCGGAAAGTGGGAAGCAAGTTCATGCACAGTGACTTCCCCCCTAACTGACATTTCGTATGGAAAACTGTCAACTTTCCGCGGTAAACTTGCGCGCGAGTTTTAAATTCGAAACTTGAACATGAAGAAAGATTGCTATTTCTGGTAGTTCTAAAATCGTGACATAACACACACCTTGATTCTCTATCACATCCTGATGAAATTTCCATTTACGAATAACACAATCATTTATGCCATATCATTTATGACATATTTCTTGAGAGGTTAAGATTTTTCGCTAGAATTAGTACTACTATGTGGTACAGACTTTGTTTCCTCTGCTTGTACGCAACAGTCTATTTTTCGTTTCTTTTGTTATATCTTATAACGTTGGTGATCATCCACTATTATTCAATTACTAATATGTATGAATAATATGGAAAAACAAAAATATTTATTAAGTACAACGAGTGCGACAGAGTACGTTTTGCGCATGGGCTACAAGTTGAAACTCGTTCGAGCGGCCGTTCTTATTCAGAATTTCGTAGCCGAAAAGAAAGAAAGGGCCAGAAGGAATCAGCGAACGCGGAGCGCAAGCCTGGTGGTGGTATGCGAAAAGTATTCCCCTTGGGGGCATTTGCGTTCTTGTTGGGGGGTCGAACCGTATTTGGCTATTACGTAAATCATTTCTGTTTTTGCACAATTGATTAATGGAAAAAGGATAATAAAACCATTATTCAATTTTAAACACATAATAACTATTTGTACGGCGAACCTAAACTTTTTATTAGATAAAGCGAACAACAATGTTTTCGGCGGGACTTTTCATTGCTCGGCCTATTTTTTCAACTTCTTAAAAGTTTTTAATAGAGATTTCATTAATTGTTTTAAAGGGAGAATACCTTTTTTAGCTTCAATCCAATTGGTAGTGAGTTTTTTTGTCTGGGAGTTCAGATTTTTTGGCTGATTGATTTAAGATAGTAGTCTCGCCACAATCATGTTGAAAAGTTTTTTCTCCAATCAATCGATGAAAGCTTCGGAATATTGCGAAATATCCTTATCATGAATTTTGTACATGTTATCGAAATGTAAAAACTTATAAAGTATTGAAGAAAGTGCGTAATATAATGTTAGAGTTCCAAAAATGACAATGTTCCCTACATCCCCCAACACCCACTTTTATATCAGACTACCCATTCCGGCTACTAATACGTAGACACTCTGCGTGTACAGGTATGCACACACTACTGTAGTCTAGCGAGCGTGGAGATTGTGGCAACGTCGCAAGCCCAGCGAGTTTTTGTCGTAATGTTTGGTATAAACTGAAATCCAAAATTTGTCGACTTCCCCTTTTTATTTTGTTACTCGGACCACATAAAATGATCAACGAGATGTACCCTCAAATAGAAACCCAAATAAATAGGGCAGTATAGGGCAATGATGTGAATAACAAAGAAGACATGGTGCAGCATACAAATATCGGAACCCGATTCGACGAGGCTCTCTTAGATGTTGTCAACGTTATTGTTTGTTACGGTATGGGTTGGAGTAAACGCGGGAATGGGTAGAGTTACGATAGTCTAAATGGATACGGCGTGATTGTAGGATTTTTCACCGGCAAAGTACTTGATTCTAGTAGCCGAAATCGTAAATGCGCGGGGCGAGATCAAGGTCACCCTCAGGATGACCACGATATCGCAAAAATTTTGCTGAAAGTGCGAAGGCAACGGAGTCGAGTGATGGAGCTGAATTGGCCAATAGGAGTAAAATTGTGAAAAAAGACCGGCATCAATGTCAACATTTTAATAAGCGACAAGGACACTTCTACAACCGCAGCTGTGCCTAGAGAGAAGCCAAATGTGCTGAAAGTCACTGATACGAATCGCATTCATAAATACTTAATTAGTTAACTGTATGCTTTGAAACCAAAATTCATCGAAATGAGATGAAACGAAACAATTCTGCACTCGAAAAATGTTAATGGGTACGCAGTGAAACAGAATAAAGGGCAAACTGTTCAGTTAGCTGCCATTCTTCGTACGATCCATTAACATTTATTCGGCCAACATGGAAAATGCGGAAGCTGGTGCAACATAAATAAAAACAAAAAAAACCGCAGAAGGTGCAACTGAAAGATCCGGTGTTTTTGGTGGAATTAAAACAAATTTTCAACGAATATACCAACAATGCGTCAACAATTTCAATGGTAGCTTCAAGTCAATGCAATGAAAGTCTAAACAATATAATGGCTCGTAAACCACCTAAAAGAATGTGCTTCGCGTCAGCGAAGCCTGCAAAAATTAAGGGGATCAGCATTTAGTTCAAGTGAAAAAAAATTGTGTCTGTCTCCGTGTAAACATACGGAATAGTTTATGAAGAGACAAGACGATTTTAGAAAGCGAAGGGGAATGAAAGCTGAATAACCTGAAACGAAAAGACGCAGAAACTTATTAGTGCATAAAAAAGCTTTAAAGGAAGGAAAAGAACGGGCAGCGGGAACTCAGTATCTTCCTAACTGCAAACTTTTTCCAACAATTTAACTCCGGCTGCTTACCGACTATCTCCCAGCAATTACTCCAACGACAGACACCTGTAAAATCGTTTCTTTTTTAATCGAGACGTCTGGTTCGTGAAATGCTGGCGATATTTTATTAATTGCTGCTATATTTGATGCGCCAAGTTTTAATATTTACATAAACCCCTCGCCGACCATCGATCCTGAAGCATTTGCGGTCACTGGTTTACAAAATGTTGATGGCACATTATTTTTTAGCAATACCTCAATTCGCAATGTCAACTTGGCGTACTTGTTTCTGACAATGCTCGATTTGGAGCTTCCTATTTTCTGCGAGATATCACGAGAAACAGTATGGCAGATCATTTTAAAAATATAGCAGGTTTCTCCAACAGACACAAGCTACTTAAACCACGTTTTCCCAATAGAAAATGCAAGGCCGTGTATAGATTGGAAACATTCGCACGAGAGTTTCGTCAATTCGATTCCTTAAGTAATTTTTATAACGTCATGTATGACCTGGAAATTACAGAAAAACTAGTCAGTGCCTTCAGCTCCCCTTAAGATATCATGAAAAATTGGACAATGTTTCAAGATCTCCTGATCGAAAAATGTGTACCCTCCGTTTTGGATTGATTGAAATCGTAATTTCAAAACGACTGATAAAAAAATAGCAGTAGCTCAAATTCCATTTGTGACTTTACAAAAGTTTCGTCGATAATGTGGGAAAGATGCTGTATCACTGCTTATCCATAACAAAATTACCAAAAATTATTATCGGAAAAATTGTTACGTTTTTAGAAAAAAATCGATTCGAATAAGCTTCGGACACAATTTTAACGTTCCTGTTCACTAACAAGCGGATGTCACGTTACGACCAAATGCACACTATATATTTTTTCCTCTTTCTCCTATCTTGTTGAGCTACGGCGACGACGCAGGCCTGCGCGATTTCCCATGGAAATCGTGAACAACCACTATGCCCAATACGCGCGATAGTTGTACTCTCATTTTTTGACGGATTTCTATATTTTCTTTAGACTTACAAGGGGACAGTACGGCAGTCGGATTTTTGTAATTTTTCGTACTCATGGTACGCGAAGTTCAGAGCTCGAATGTTAATATCCCAAAGCAGTTCGACGCCATATTCAGAAATTTTCGAGAAAATTGATTTTGAAGTTTTTGAGCGCACTCTTATCCCACAAACATGCAACGATATTTGAACCGGGCTCGTGGCGTACCCGGTAGCGCTCGAGTCTAGTAATCGCGGAGTCGCTGGTTCGAGTCTCACTTCGAATTTATTTATTTATTTATTTTTTTATTTTTTTTTAATTCGCATACCTCCGTCATTTAAATATCCCGATAAATTTTTGTTGTATATAATCACATATTATTATATATAATTAATATAATATATCTATATATGTTTATATATGGACAAAATCCATTTATAGTTATTTATGTACAAAATTCATTATAGTTATACATAATTATATATTTTCTCATATATGATCATATATTATTTATATATAACAATAGGTGATTATTTATAAAAAATAAATAAATAATCCCGGGATAAAAATCATAAAATCTATGCTAATTCACATATATGTAATTATAATTGTCAATGATAAATGCAAGTCTTATTTTTGATTATCTCTTGCTTGAAATTGCGAATAGGCGACGTAAAAATGACCAGTAATAATATTTACATAAACTCCCTTGTAGATTAATAGGAATATAAATAGAAGAATAAATGTTGAAATATGTGAATATAACGCTTGCTTTGGCAACCGTCGATATTGTGAATAACAGTTCTGCGTTCTGCAGAACTGCGCCTATCTGATTGAACAAGGACGTGAAATTAATGATAGAGAAGATTGCATAAAAATTCATTCTATTTTTCATCATCAGTTGTCTTCTCCGGTCGTCAATAACATAATCAGATATGCGTGGTTTGCTTCGAAACTTTGCGATCAAAGAGAAATCTTCATGAACGTGAATGAAGTTTGTTTTCCGATCGATGTATTAAAAAAAAATTGCGAATGTAACAATGCAGCGTTTGTACGGTGTGCGAGATGCCGTGAAAATTACTGTTTTCCTTGTTTTTACGATGGTTATCACTCTGGCTCGTGTAACATTACACTCGATGTATAAAACAAACGAATACAGACCGAATAATAAAGTATTCAATTCCTTACCCGACGTTTTTCGTTTTCATCCTAAAAATGTTGTTGGTTATAAATATTGATACTTGAAAATGTATGTTTATAATCAAGAGATAATTAAAAATATGACTTGCGTTTTTTCATTTAAAAAAAAATGAAAAAAAAAATCGAAGTGAGACTCGAACCAGCGACCCCGCGATTACTAGACTCGAGCGCTACCGGGTACGCCACGAGCCCGGTTCGAATATCGTTGCATCTTTGTGGGATAAGAGTGCGCTCGAAAACTTCAAAGTCAATTTTCTCGAAAATTTCTGAATATGGCGTCGAACTGCTTTGGGATATTAATATTCGAGCTCTGAACTTCGCGTACCATGAGTACGAAAAATTACAAAAATCCGACTGCCGTACTGTCCCCTTGTTAGGCGTATCCAGGGGGTGACACTCGTATATATTCCCTTAACAATCGGTGGCCCCGTTATTGACGCCACGGAAAGCAGCCCACCATGCGGCGCTAGTAGTCACCCGCGTTACTGGCACTCCGCAAAACGCCTCGTCGCTTTATTTCATAGTTTCTAATCTCCGCAACATTGACATTTTGTTTGGTTTTCTCCGTTTTCTCAATCTCGATTTTTTACAGGGGAGTGTCGAACTTTTAGAAGGTGTTCTGCAGTATGGTGTAAGAAAAATCGATTTGGTGAAATGAAAGTGATTAAATAAAAAAACAGTTTCGGTAGTTTTCGTTTTTATAATTAACAATGTATGCTTGCATCGTTCGTGGCTGCACGTCGAGTTTGTAATTTTTTGGAAGAGCGCTTTGTAGCTCATCGCAATTCGGTAGTGGTTTTCGATTCCATATTGGACGATGTGTATCAGTACGAAAAACTCTCTTTCTCGTGTAAGAAACACGCCTATAATATTCTTTTACACGTAATTAAATGTTACGTAACTATGCGAATGCAACAATATTTTGCACGTCTCAACGCTGGGCAAAAAAAAAGAAATACTGGATAAGAAACAACGACGCAAGTATTGTTTGACGTAACGACAAATTAATTTGAAATAAAGTAATTTTTATTTGCTTACATCCAATAACAATTTTTATAATACGATAATACTTTGATTTGTTTGTTTGGGTTCTGTCCCTTCCCGTGTAAAACTGTACTCTGGAATTGTAAGGTATTAATAATGAATAATCCAAACGCGTCGTATACGTCGAATGCAGACGCTGCACGACCGGAGTGGGGGTAACGCGGGTGACTACTAGCACCCCTCGTGGAGGAGGTCAATAAGGGGGATACGATATTCGAGGAGTGGGCGTAGCACGATCCGCGTATCACAGCGAAATGTTACCCTTTCAATAATAAGCACGTGACTTGCGTACTTTCCCACGCGAGAGCACAGCGGTCTTAAGAGGGAATGATACCCAAGCAAGCCTTCGACGCAGCCCCGGCTCGAGTCGGTAGGGCAAAGCTCACACGAGCTACGCGTGTTCGTTCCGAACGCACGCTGCGACAGGGTTGCGCACCTTGCGTCAAGGCATCCGTTGTGTGCCTCCACACGCACACACGCAATGCGTGTGAGCGTGGGTTAGTGCGTATTCGCTATGTCAGGCGCACGCGGTTGAAGATTTCCTTCCCGCATGCTGTCCCGTCACAGCGAGTGCACACTTCGCGTGGGTATATACACCTATATACCCACACACTCATGCACGGTCAGCGTCGACAAAGGATTTCGTCTTATTTGCCTACGCCGACGTCGCACGAAATACGAAATTTCACAGCAAGAGTTCTTACTGGTGGCTTGCGCTTTTCTGCAGCGAGATAATTGTAGAAAATTAATTATTTAAAACAATTATCACATTAACGAATGTGCGGTACTTTCTATACCTCTCAGCAATTATGATTGCTGCTTACGCGCTGCATAGATCAACGGTAAAAATTACACAAAAATAATTATTTACACAATTATTATGCATTTATTCTCGAATTATCGGGAATTATCGGTAAATATGGTATGTTCTATATCTCTCAGTCAGCGAATAAGATTGTTGCTTACGCGCTGCAAAAACAACGGCATTGACGGTACTTTCTATACCTCTCAGCAAATATGATAGCTGCTCACGCGCTGCAAAATACAACGGTAAACAATACGCACAAATAATTGTTTAAAGAATTAATTTTGCATTTATTCTTGATCACGGGTATGATTGGTACATACGGTACTTGCTATGCCTCTCAGCAAATATAATTGCTGCTCACGCTCTGCAAAAAACAACGGTAAAAATTATGCACACATAATTGTTTAAAGTATTATTTTTGCATTTATTCTCGATCACGGGTATGATCGGTACATACGGTACTTTCTATACCTCTCAGCAAGTATGATTGATGCTTACGCGCTGCAAAAAACAACGGTAAAAATTACGTACAAATAATGATTTAAAATATTATTTTTGCATTTATTCTTGATCACTGGTATAATCGGTATTGACGGTACCTTCTATACCTCTCAGCAAATATGATTGCTCCTCACGCGCTGCAAAAAAGGGTAAAAATTACGCATAAATATTTTTAGTTTTAAGGCTTTCACGGCTCTTTATGTAATGAGAAGAGTATGTGGCTTCCGGATGGAGGCCGTGTTGAGGATCAGCGTTGTGCCGACGTTTCGCAAACGTTACAGTCTGCATCATCAGGGCTGAGAGCTCCGATACTGAAGCTCTCGTGTCTCAGGTATTCCTTATATAGTTGCAGTCATCGTTCTGGATCGCTGCACCAGCCAATCAGATGTTTTAATTGATCAGCTGGTCAATTAAAAAACCGGGAGGACGGTGTGCCAAATAGGATTGACGTGATATCCTCCATCTCTGTTTAGATTGTCCGGATGTTTTCGGATTTCCAAGCCTTCTCGGTGTTTCCTGGAAAAATAGCTGTTTGATGGGGCCAGGCTTTGGGCTTTGTCGAACTGGATGGCATGACCAGTCTCCATCCAATGTTCGGCCAGCGCTGATTGTGTAATATGGCCATATTTGATACACCGTTGATGTTCTTTGATCCGTGTACTGATCTTCCTCCCGGTTTCTCCTATGTACACTTTACCGCATGAGCAGGGTATCTTGTATACTCCTGGTGCACTTAATGGTGGTCTTTGGTCTTTTGCACTCGGAATCACTTGTGCTAGTTTCTTCTGAGGTTTGAAGATGACTCGCACGTTATGTTTTCCAAGGACCCTCCCTATGCGATCGGTTATGCCCTGAAGGTATGGAAGGGAAGTTGTTGCGGTTATTTGTCCTTCATTCTCCCTATCAGGTGCTGTAACCGTTTTCGGATCAGCTATTTTTCTTTTTAGATTTTTGATCGTTCTTTCGATGTTGCCTGGCTTGTAGCCATTGTCTCCTAAAGCTTTTCGTAGGTGTTCTAGTTCAACCTCCAAGGAATCTGGTTCGGAGATCGCTAGAGCTCTGTAGACCAGAGAGCTTATGACCGACTGTTTTTGGGAAGGGTGGTGATGGGACGTAGCATGGAGGTATCTATCCGTATGCGTTGGCTTCCGGTAAACTTTATGGCCCAAAGTGCCATCGCTTTTCCGTTGCACCAGTACATCCAGAAAAGGGATTTGATTTTCCTGTTCTATCTCCATGGTGAATTGAATATTGGGGTGCTGGGAGTTGAGGAAGGTTAAGAAGCCAAGGTTCGACAAAGCCCAAAGCCTGGCCCCATCAAACAGCTATTTTTCCAGGAAACACCGAGAAGGCTTGGAAATCCGAAAACATCCGGACAATCTAAACAGAGATGGAGGATATCACGTCAATCCTATTTGGCACACCGTCCTCCCGGTTTTTTAATTGACCAGCTGATCAATCAAAACATCTGATTGGCTGGTGCAGCGATCCAGAACGATGACTGCAACTATATAAGGAATACCTGAGACACGAGAGCTTCAGTATCAGAGCTCTCAGCCCTGATGATGCAGACTGTAACGTTTGCGAAACGTCGGCACAACGCTGATCCTCAACACGGCCTCCATCCGGAACCCACATACTCTTCTCATTGCATAAATAATTGTTTGAAAAATTATTTTTGCCTTTATTCTCGATCACTAGTATGATCGGTATATACGATACTTTAAATACCTCTCAGCAAATATGATTGCTGCTCACGCGCTGCAAAATACAACGGTAAACAATACGCACAAATAATTGTTTAAAGAATTCATTTTGTATTTATTCTTGATCACGGGTATGATCGGTACATACGGTACTTGCTATGCCTCTCAGCAAATATAATTGCCGCTTACGCTCTGCAAAAAACAATGGTAAAAATTACGCACACATAATTGTTTAAAGTATTATTTTTGCAATTATTCTCGATCACGGGTATGATCGGTACATACGGTACTTTCTATACCTCTCAGCAAATATGATTGCTGCTTACGCGCTGCAAAAAAGAACGGTAAAAATTACGTACAAATAATGATGTAAAGTATTATTTTTGCATTTATCTTGATCACGGGTATGATCGGTATTGACGGTACTTTATATACCTCTCAGCTGCTCACGCGCTGCAAAAAAGGGTAAAAATTACGCGAAAACAAATTCTTAAAAAAAAATATTTTTGCCTTTATTCTCGATCACGGGTATGATCGGTACATACGGTACTTTCTATACCTCTCAGCAAATATGATTGCTGCTCACGCGCTGCAAAATACAACGGCAAAAAATACTCACAAATAATTGTTTAAAGTATTATTTTCGCATTTATGCTTGATCACGGGTATGATCGGTACATACGGTACTTTCTATACCTCTCAGCAAGTATGATTGATGCTTACGCGCTGCAAAAAACAACGGTAAAAATTACGTACAAATAATGATTTAAAATATTATTTTTGCATTTATTCTTGATCACTGGTATAATCGATATTGACGGTACTTTCTATACCTCTCAGCAAATATGATTGCTCCTCACGCGCTGCAAAAAAGGGTAAAAATTACGCACAAATAATTGTTAAAACAATTATTTTTGCATTTTTCCTCGATCACGAGTATGATCGGTAGATACGGTACTTTCTATAGCGCTTAGCAAGTATGATTGCTGCTTACGCGCTGCAAAAAATAACGGTAAAAAATACAAACACATAATTGTTTAACGTATTATTTTTGCATTTATTCTCGATCACGGGAATGATCGGTACATACGGTACTTTCTATATCTCTCAGCAAACATGATACGGTGATACGGTTTATTTTTGCAGCTGCTTACGCGCTGCAAAAATAAACCGTAAAAATAATTGTTTAAACATTTATTTTTGCGTTTATTCTCGACCACGCTTGTGGTCGGTAGGTGCGAAGAGCTTCGCACCGCTCAGCCAGTCTTTGCTGGTGACGCACTGCGAACGACTGCGCTCATATGAAGCATATTAGCGTTTAGCATTTTCTTCTCGTATGGAGCCCGTCGCCAAATATTGACATAACCATGACATACCATAAGTGTTCGCCGTCGGCTCGCTGCAAAATGCAGTGACAATATTTGCAATCAATCATTTAACCAATGGACTTTTATCTCGACCACACTTGTGAACGGTAGGTGCGAAGAGCTTCGCAACGCTCAGCAAGTACTTGCTGGTTACGCACTGCGAACGGCAGCGCTCATATGAAGATATTAGCGCTCTTGTTCGATCTAGTTTTATAACACAGATTCAATTATTTAAATAATTGATTGCATTTTCTTCTCGAATGAAGTCCGTCGCCGGATATTTACGTAAACCATGTTGTGAGTTATATTCGCTTTCTACATGTTTCCCACTTTTTTCTGTCTCGCAATTTTGCCTTTAGATTGATACTGTTCTTCTCATTTTCTGACCCTTCCGCCTACCCTATTATATTTATATCAGGTTGATAAAAAAGTTTTGTCGCAAACATTTTACTAATGTATTTTTACGTATTGACGCAATATGACATCGAGCTATGTCGAGAATATTCTAGAATGTTTTCTACTCTTCCGCGTGACAGGCTATAAAAGGGCGAGCGCGCGTTTTAGTGGACAGAAATGGCTTCGATCTCGCAGAAGCAACTTCGAGCCATCATTTTTTACGAGTGGCGGCGCGGCACGAACGCAAGCACAACTGCTAAAAATATACAGGATGCATTCAGCGAGAACGTAGTTTCTCATCGAACAGTCCAGCGTTGGTTCAGTCGTTTTAATCTGGAGACACAAGCCTTGAAGATAAGGAACGTTCCAGACGACCGTCGACCATCGATGATGATGCATTACTCCGCTCCATCAAAGAAAAACCGGAAGCAAGTACGCACGAGCTAGCAAGAGAACTTGGCTGCACCCAACCGTCAATAGTCAATCACTTACACAACTTGGGATACAGGAAGGTTCTAGCTCAATGGTGTCACGTCCTGAGGGGACGTGGGCATATATTTTATCGCGGTTCCCTCTTTTTAGCCTACGCCTAGCGCAATAGCTCGGGATGAGGGTGAAAAAGGGAAAGGTGCATGCAAAGATGGGAGTGACGCAGTGACTCGATTAAGAAGTAAACTGATCTATA
The DNA here is from genome assembly GCA_964007375.1 of Ophion obscuratus. Taxonomy (NCBI): domain Eukaryota; kingdom Metazoa; phylum Arthropoda; class Insecta; order Hymenoptera; family Ichneumonidae; genus Ophion; species Ophion obscuratus. The sequence continues at coordinate 60,306,226 of OZ023314.1, forward strand.
AAAATAATTAACAATTTGGGATTTATTGAAATTAACCAATTTAGTTAATTCCGTCAACGTGAAAATACATAGAGGTTCGCTTACATTTATGATGCGCCGTGGATACGATAATCGGTTAACAGCGGTTGGGTTCGGGCCTCCGCAGACAGGTCGGACCCCTCGGTTGCGCACGCTCCGTGACAATGTTGAAATTACACGTTGATACAAATTTTCACACATGCGAGTTTCACACGTACACACTCAACGAAGACAGTTAAATGATTTCTTACAGTTCGCGGTTTTATGAGGAACAATTTGGAAGTTCAAGTTTCGCGTTTTTATGAGGAACAATTTCAAAGTTCAAGTTTCGCGTTTGCTGTCAGGAGACAGATGTTCTACTTATTCCGATGAAAGTTGTTGGGAGACTTTGACTCAGCGAGTGATGATGGAACACTCTGTTGGGAGACTAGATCTGAACGAGTGGTGATGGAACACTGACTTCAAGATTTTTCCATCCTAGCTTGTAGGATATTTTGGATGCTGGGATGGTGGGAGAAGAAGTTTATCGAAAAGTGCATTTTCGTCATGCGTTAATTTTTTGATTGGTGGAAAGGATGTAGGAAACTTTCGAGTGCATATGATTGGTCGAGTAGGGAGGGGAAATATTTTTGGAGACTATGATTCGTGATCTCCATCTCGATTCTCGGAAACTAGTCCGCGTCTCGTTATCTGGAGCGTTGGAAAAATATAGGGAGGAAAAAGGGCCTTGGTCGCGTCGCCGCGCTTGCCTCAAGATAGGCATTGTTGACCCAGGTGTGAGGCGTATGGGAAATACCAGCGTAGTTTTATTGCCGGATTTTCTTTTGGAGAATGTATATTTTTGTAGAGTAAGGATTTGGATATTTTCGTATGTCTTCGTGTGTTGTACGTTCTTATGGCTAAGGATTTTATCATCAGCTGCGTTTGACGGTTGCGTGTAGATATGTTCAAGACCGACTGTGCTCTCGCGTGGGAACTTATGCGACGCTCGCTTCTTATCGATATATTTCGTTTCGGCTGTGGTACGCCTAATTCTAAAGAAAATATAAGAACCCGTCGAAAAATGAGAATGCCGTGATAGTGTGTATTGATTTTCGTAGTTTTCCACGATTTCCATGTGGAATCGGGTAAGCCCGCGTTTTCTCCGGAGTGAAATAAAATAGGAGAGGAAAAAGAAATAAATAGCGCTTTTTCTCGCGACGTTACAATGGATACCACCACCGTCTTACCGACGACAATAAGAACTGTCGCGTGACCATCTGCCAGTCTCTCCTGCTTCGCCACCATCGCAAGGAGTGTTTAGAAGATCTTGTGACGGGAGATGAAAGCTGGGTCTTGTATGATAACAGAACGCGTTTAGCCTACTGGCTTCCTATCGGAGAAAAACTGCCACACCAACCGAAATCTGATCGTCACTGACAAAAGGTTTTGTTGTGCTGTTTCTGGGATGCAAAGGGAATGCTGTTTCACAATGTTCTCCCTGTAGGTAAGACGATCTCCTCTACACGATACATCGAGAATCTCCAGGAATGGGCAATAGCTATAAGAAAAAAACGGCCAAGACGCGCAACCTTCTCCACGACAACGCGAGACCCCATGTCGCAAAGGAAACCCACAAAACAATCACTGAGCTTCACTGGAACACCGTTCCTCATCCACCATACTCTCCCGATATCGCGCCATCTGACTACCATTTGTTCAGACATTTGAAGGCATATTTGAGAAACAAAACTTTCAAAAACGTCGATGATCTCAGAAGGGATATTTCAAATTTCTTTGAGTTCCAGCCGCCGCAGTTTTGGGTCGAGTGTCATAGAAACTGATGGAGAATATATCGTTGATTAGAAATGTTTTGTATAAGATATATAAATAAATACTTGATATTATTATTTTTCACGCAAAGTGAAAAAAAATTGTTGCGAAAAGAATGTTATGAAATAGTAAACTAAATGGTGAAAATAAAAATAAAAACAACACGTACTGCTACGTCCTAACCGGTGGATATCCATCTCGGTCAAGAAGAGCGATCTGTCCCTTCACTCGTTATTCGGACAATCCACGTTACATTAGAACAAATTGCCCTGTTTCGAGCCTAGCCTTGCGGAAAATTGCTGAGGGTAGGGTGGAGAGTGCGATTCGCGATTATAAGACATGACGCGTTATTAAGGAAAAAATTATACAGACGTGAAATATTTAGTTACAATGACGAAAAATAATTCCAATTTAAAAAAGAGGGTGAATTCCATTACGAACTATATGAAAAGCAAAAATACTCAGGTTTCCAAACATTATTACCAATTATACGATCAGAATGGTGTCAGGGTGAAAATAGCGATGTTGTATAAATTCCAAGCTATTGGGCGTCTAATTGGGAAGACGTTCGAGATCGCTGAAATGCGAGAACATGCCCATCTTTTCCTTACGTGTGCGAAAAATATTCATGATTACTCACTTCGTTTGGTCCAAATGAAATGGAATGGGTGAAATCGAATTGCTTTTGCTGCGTGAATCAGTGTAGGAATTCGTGACGGCCAGGTAGTAAAGATATCAAAATGCAGTTTTAGACTCTTGATCCTTTTTCTTTTATTATACCTTTTTTTCCATATTTTTCACATTTTCGAACTCTTTTTGTAAAACCGACGTTTACTACGACTACAATTACACTAATTATAAAAAGATCAACGTCGACTAATTTCTTGTTTCAAAGAAAAATCGACGGAGACTCCTTAGGTAGCGAACTTAACTTAAGAAAAAATGTTGGGAGACTTTCCCCAATTACGATTATAGAAGACTCAAATGAAACTGACTACTCGGGATTCGTTCGGCAAACTGACTTAAAAGATTTCTTTTTCACGACATAAGAATTAGGCGATACAAATTCTGAGAGAGTAGGGGTCCACACTGTTGGTGATGCGTCTCTTGTGGATTGGAGAATAGTGCATAAAACATAGGTCCTCTCACATGATTGGTTAAATTAGAGTGGGGGAGTAATTTGGGAATTTTTGATTGGGTAAGAACTAAGATCGATGATGCATTACTAACAATTTGGTCTACGTTATTTATCTCGAAAATACTGGGAAGGGTGAATAGAGAGGTATTGTGCGCGGCGAAGTGCCCATGGCTCGGGCCTTGTCAATTTTACGATTGGATCAATTTGGATATTTTGTTTATCAATCGCCGGAGTTTTCGTGCAATCGTTTCGAGTCGTCGTGTAGGCTCATATTCATGATTTAATCAATCTTACAGTAAGGAAAATACGTAAAGTTTTCTGGTGAGAAACTACGCATGGTCTTTCTACATAATTAGACGATAGCCCGTCTCACAACTGTTATTCTCAAATACCTTGATCCATCACACTGAGTATCGTTCACAAATTTTCGTCATATTACTTAAACGTATTCGCACTACCATAGTATGCATAAAAATAATTCTGTTCGGAAAATTTTATATAAATAAAATTGAATGAGTACGTAAAAAAATTGACCGTTACGATTAACTAATTACGAGTGACCTGACCCCTGCGGATATTCGTCTCAAATTCCTTTGCTTTCGACGCACATGGCAATAGATTTAAGGGGAGGATAGGGGTTTGCACTCTTGAAAAATCGATTTTTTTACTTTTCTTATAGTTAAAGATTTCAAGAATATAATCCCAAAATTTCAAGTCAATCAGAGCAAAACTCTCGAAGTTATTGACTAGTCAGTCCCGCTCCGCTACACTATAGCTCCGACAGCTGCGGGCGGTCGGAAAGACAGCGTGCAGCTGACCAGCAGGTATGCAGTTTATTCACTTGGCGATCGTCCTTCTCATTATTCTCTTTTGAAAAGGTTTTATTGAGTAAAGAGAGGAAACAAAAGCCGTATACATATGTTACAGGTGTATAATATTTTCAATAGAGAAACGAGCGTTAGTTATTTGTTGTACGTTCGGTCGAGCGCTTGTTCTCAGCGATTTTATAATTTCGTCAAGAAATTTTCTGATTAAAAATTCCGAGTTTCAAGAAGTGATCAAACAGATACAACAACGTATTTGTGCAGATCGAAAAAAGGCCTAATCCATGTAAACAAAAATAAGGATGAAGCTAATACGAAGAGTGCATCATCGAAAAAGATAAAGTTGAATACCTATGCGAGTGTACCGGAAGACGTTGAAAATCATTATAGAATCGTCGATTTTTTGCTTATTTTCTCAACAATTGCAAGTTTGGTGAAATATGCTCAGTGTGATGGTTCGGTTGCGTTCAAAAGTTGAAAAAAAGAAGGTCTTGGCTTTCAAATCCAGGTAAATTGTGCCAATTGTGATGTACGCTATATACCATCGAGTGAGAAAACTGGTCATCGCCTACGAAATCAACACTCGATTTGTTTTCGTAATGCGTACATTGAATTTGGGTTTAGCAGACTGCAATAAGTTTTGCGGTCTAATGGACATTGCAAGTAATTTTTTAGCCACATCGTCTTATTTGGATATTATGACAGCGATTTGCTCCTACGTCGAAACGACTGCTGAAAAATGTCTCCTTTCCGCCGCAGATGAAGACAAAGAGAAAACAAAGGCAAATTCGGAGTCTGATACTTTGACCGTTTCTGGTGACGGCACGTGGCAGAAGCAAGGCTTTAGCTACTTGCTTTGCGTCACTTCATTGATTCGTTATTGGACTGGAAAAGTTATTGATATTTTCGTAAGTAGTTTGTATTGTCAGTCTTACAAATTGTGGGAAAAAATTTGACTACAACTAAATTTGAAGAGTGGCACGAAGAACACGTTGATAGTAGTGAATGTCAAGGCAATCACACCGGACCATCAGGTAATATCGAAGTAGGCGCAGTAATCGAGATGTTCCGCCGCTCAGAGGAAAAGTATGGAGCAAAAATCAGCAACCATGCCCGAGATGGCGATAGCAAAACTTATGGCAATTTAGTGAATGCGAAACCTTACGGTGAAAGTTTCACTATAAATAAAAAAGAATGCGTAGGTCACGTGCGAAAGAGAATGGGAAAACATCTACGTGATCTGGTAAAAAATACTGTTGAAGATAAAGTCACGAAAACAGGGAAAAAATCAAGTAAAAAACGGCGAAGTAAAGTCCTCGGCGGCAAAGGAAAACTCACCGGAAAAGTCAACGATAATTTGAGTCGATACTACGGAGCAGCAATAAGACAAAATTGTGATTCGGTAGAGAAAATGAAAAACGCCATCTGGGCAACGTACTACCACCAGCAGTCGACAACACGATAAGTACCTGAGCGGCGAGGACTCGTGGTGTCCTTATCAAAAAGCTCTGGCCACAACTGGAGTGGAAAATTTTAAACACAATTATATTCCACTTACAAAGGATGTCTTACAAGCAATCAAACCGATTTACGAAGATCTGAGCAAGGATGAACTTCTTGAAAGGTGTCTTGGAGGTTTTACCCAAAATGCCAACGAAAGTCTGAGCCAGCTAATTTGAAAGATTGCACCGACAAAATTACCTGGCAAAAAACACTTTCATTGAAGGTGCTTTTCTCACCTTTCTGTCGGATATGAACATCGGCGTTGGGCCGAGCGCTCACGAATACGCAAGATTGGAGGATAACTGTCGCATCAACAGGGCCGAGATACAAGTTGAGAAGCAGAGCAAAGAAGCCAGGATAAGGCAAAGGCATGAAAAAAAGAGGCTCAGGACATCAAAGCTGCTGCAGGGAGGCTACTCTATGGAGCTGGAATCGATGATTCAGTGTAAGTTGAAAACAAAATTCTCACTTTTTAGATTCTAAAACTTCAAACGCGTTTTTCTCAAAACCACTTTTTCAACGCCCGTGTTCACTGCCATTTGAAAAGTACATGACCGAATTATTTCAAACTTGGTACACACTTTCTACATATAAAATACCTCCTCCCAAGGGTTAGTTTGAGATTTTTTTTACATTTAGGGGTTTTTCCACCCCCAAAATGGCAGAATTTTTCGTGAAAAATAGCACTTTTCACTTTACATGACCACCAAAAATTTAGAAATGAAAAAAAAAATATCAAAGACCGTTGGGAGGAGGATTTGATGATACTTCGACTACATTTTAATGGTACGTGATTTCAGATAATTTCTAGCTGAGATACAGTGATTAATGCCAAATTACATTAATCCACCAGCGTGGATTAATGCCAAACTACAACCCCTACGAGGTTGGCGCCGTGAGACAAAATGTTCAGAAAAATCCGGGCTTTAGTTTTGTCCACAACGCCGAAGTCGTGGAAGTTCATTTTGGGGGTGAAAAAGTGGGGTGAGATTTTGGAAAATCGGTTTTAATTCAATAACTCTTTAGGAAAAAATCGTACACTTTTTGTTCAAATGGGAACGTTGTAGCTCTTGAAAACACGCGTCGATCGACTATTTGATCATCACTCTCCGATAACATCTTCACCCCCAAAAGAATTGTTGAAGTATAAACACAAAAATTGTTTATTGAATAACTCAAAAACAATCGATCCTTCGGGTATAGTTCAAATGTACGGAATGTAGAGAATAATTTTCTGTATATTTTTGTTTCTATGGACCACCCTTGGTTTTTAATTTTCCAACCTCTCTTGGAGGTTGAAAATTCAAAATAAAATTCTGGGAAAACCGCACGAATTCGCCGCCTGGATGAATTTCTAGCTTGAACGCTCTGCTACATTTTTGTCCATAGCGCCAAACTCGTATCTCTTTATTTTCGGTAAATAAATTTTCCAGAATTTCATTTTGAATTTTCAATCCCTGAGAGGAGTTCAAAAAAGCAAAATTCAAGGGTGGTCCATAGGAACGATAATATAGAGAAAATGATTCTCTATATGTCGTACACTTAAGGCCATGTGCCACACGTCAGAAAATTTCAACGCGGCCTCTCGTTACGTCGGTAGCGCAGATCTCGTAGTTTTTAGCTACGAGTCGCTACCGACGGACAGCGCAGCGATCGCGAATTCGGTATCGATGCTTCGCACTGGGACGAAGAGTCGAAGCCAAATAAACGGCGATCGCTGAGCGCGCGCGTGTGTGTGTGTGTGTGTGTGTGTGGCCAAATAAACGGCGATCGCTGAGCGCGCGCGTGTGTGTGTGTGTGTGGCCAAATAAACGGCGATCGCTGAGCGCGCGCGCGCGTGTGTGTGTGTGTGCGTGTTTGCTACGCCGACCGCGTTGCAGAAAGAACGAATCCGTTCTCGCACGCCGTTCGGTCCTATGCAAGCACCTTACATCTATGTGCGTATCACACAATTCACACACCTATGCGTAGCGATCACGGTACGCTTGTATTGGAAGCATGCGCTCGCTCGGCAGGAGAGCGGTGAAACTTTGTTGCATTTTACATTGTATGTGCAGCCATCAAATCGATTTTTTTTCGATGACGGCCACAACCAAAAGACTCAGGCATTTCCCCATACTTTTTTAATTCATTTAAATAATGAAGCTCGAGCACAATTTGTAACATCGATGCCACTTATCGTTAACGATTTCGATCCCTGCCAAAATTTCGATGCGACCGAAATTGCTCGAAACTCACTCTAGGAAAGAGTGGTAAAATTTTGCAATGCTCATTATTTAAACAAATGCGTTCAGCATTTTTATCTCTGCCAGGGTTCATATTAGACAGCATTTTTGCTGGTCAGCTTCTCGAATAATCAAGATCGCTAGCCTCGCTCTACGGAAGAGCGGTGAAATTTTACTATCGCGAATTGTTTAGAGGTCATCCGTGTAAAATTTTCGAAAAATCGTTTTGTTGGAAGCACTTTTAAAAAATCCTTGGAAACTTAAAAAAATGTACAGTGCTCTTTGTTTAAACAATTGCGATCGGCATTTTTTTCTCTGCCATGGCTTATCTTCGGCAGGTTGTCTGCGGCCGACCAATTCGCGAGCGAACGAGATCGAACGGGTCTCACTCAGCGAAAGAGTGGTAAAATTTTATTATTACTAAATTATTACTAATTATGCTAAAAAAAAATCGTTTAGCATTTTTTCTCTCTGCCGGAATTCATCTTCGGCAGGTTTCTCCAAAGATCGAATTTTCTAGCAATGACGATCGGAGAAGTCTCGCTCTACAGAAGAGCGGTAAAATTTTACTATCACGAATTGTTTAGAAGTCATGGGTGTAAAATTTTTGAAAAATCGTTTTGTTGGAAGCACTTTTAAAAAATCCTTGGAAACTTAAAAAATTTTACAATGCTCTTTGTTTAAACAATTGCGATCGGCATTTTTTTTCTCTGCCATGGCTTATCTTCGGCAGGTTGTCTGCGGCCGACCAAATTCGCGAGCGAATGAGATCGACCGAGTCTCACTCTGCGAAAGAGTGGTAAAATTTTTTTATTACTAAATTATTACTAATTATGCTAAAAAAATTCGTTTAACATTTTTTCTCTCTGCCGGAATTCATCTTCAGCAGGTTTCTCCAAAGATCGAATTTTCTAGCAATGACGATCGGAGAAGTCTCGCTCTACAGAAGAGCGGTAAAATTTTACTATCGCAAATTGTTTAGAGAGGTCATCGGTGTAAAATTTTCGAAAAATCGTTTTTTTGGAAGTACTTTTAAAAAATCCTTGGAAACTTAAGAAATTTTACAATGCTCTTTGTTTAAACAATTGCGATCGGCATTTTTTTCTCTGCCATGGCTTATCTTCGACAGGCTATCGGCGGCCGACCAAATTCGCGAGCGAACGAGATCGACCGGGTCTCACTCAGCGAAAGAGTGGTAAAATGTTATTATTACTAAATTATTACTAATTACGCTACAAAAAAATTCGTTTAGCATTTTTTCTTTCTGTCAGAATTCATCTTCGGCAGGTTTCTCCAAAGATCGAATTTTCTAGCAATGACGATCGGAGAAGTCTCGCTCTACAGAAGAGCCGTAAAATTTTACTATCGCGAATTGTTTAGAGGTCATCCATTAACCAGTACCATCAACAGTAGTATGAAAAATAGGACAAAAAATAACATTTTATGGTTTTTCAGTAAATCTACTACTCCATTACAAACATTGGTAGAAAGACTAATGTCGCCACGTTTATTTTTCAGCTTAATGTACCCCCAATAGCCGTCTAAATTTTCAAATTGATCCACCCACCCGTTTTTCCGGACCGATCGATCAAAGTTTTACAAGAGAATTAAAGGAACAAGTGTTCCTAAACTTCGTGTAATCATGATCAAAATGAAAACACCCATTTTCTTCGACTATTTTTAGAACTTTGCAGTAGTTGCTTGTTAAATTTAAGAAAACAAATTGAGAAAAAAAATTCTAATCTGTTTAAATTTGTAACATTTTTCAGGAAACAATGGTGTCTCGTTGTTGCCACGCTTCGGCTTTTGCGCACCATAATTTCACTCATCTTTAATTGCATTGATTAAAAGTTGATACCCCTAAGCGGTATTCACTAGTCGATCTGAGAACTCGTATGCCATTAACTGTCGATATTTTCTGCGAAGGTTATTAGGGATACAAAAAACACTTTTTTCAAAAATGATCTCTTGTTTTGAAGGAAAAACCAATGAACAATTTTTTTCAAAAACTAATCTTTCTTTGGTTAATTTTTTCGACGTTTTGGTAAAAAAAAATTAATGTAATGTTTTTGTAAACAATTTCAATTTTTGATCATGCCTAGTTTTGAAAAAAAGATTGTTTTCCATAACCCTAATAACCTTCGTAGAAAATACTGAGAATTAATTGCATAAATGTTCTCAGATCGACTATTAAATACAGCTTGGGAATATCAACTTTAATTGATGCAATTAAAGACGAGTGAAATTAAAGAGCGCAAAGGCTGAATCGTGTAAAAAATGAGTCAGTATTGTTTCCTGAAATATTTTACAAATTAAAAAAAAATGTCCATCTCTCGAATTTTTTTCTTATATTTAACAAGCAACGGGTGCCAAGTTGTGAAAAAAGTTGAAGAAAATTAGTATGTTTATTTTGATGATGGTTACAAGATGTTTAGGAATAATACAATTGTTCCTTTAATTGTTTTGTAAAACTTCAATTAACATTTGATGGAAAACGGTTCGAATAATCAATTTGCAGACTAACAGGGGTATTGGGGGTAAATCGAGCTGAAAAAAAACGCGGCAACATTAGTATTTGCATCAATATTTGTAACGAACGGTAGATTTACTGAAAATCCAGAAAAAGTGATTTTTTGTCCTTTACCAAATAACAGTTAAGGGTGAAAAAAATCACAAAAATCAACGGGAGGGGTCTTGTTAAGTATTTTTTTATATTTCGGCAACCTTTGCTTACGATAATTCTCCAACCGTTTTTCAAGATTGTTGAAAAAAATCGTCACCGTGTACTCCCATCTAAGGGGTCACACCACTGTAGAATGTAAGAAAAATTGTTTTTTTGTTACTTGATTTAAACGATGCTTTGAACCATCTATAATATGGGGAAAAAAGTTTGCTACCTGTAAAACAAGGTCCGCAGGGTCTGCGGTGGCAGTGGCTGGCCCGTACGCGAGACATCGACCGTTTTTCTCGAAACACAATTTTTCGAAATGGCACGCAGCATAACTCCAACAATTTTTATCATTTTCACTTCCAATTTTGAGTACATGTTGAAAATAACATTCCGAAGAGAAATAAGTACAGGTTTTGTATGAGTTAGTTATAACATTAGTTATTACCGAATGATTGTCCTTTTTTTCTGTCGAAAATTAAGTTTTTAGTTTAATGCTTACCAATTACACAAAAAATAATATTTTTACAATTCTCTACGAATTTCTCTAGCTATACTCGTGTAAATTAATAGAATTTTTTTATTTTATTCTAAAATCAAATTTGCGTCAGCTATACTGCGTGCCGCAGAGCGTCTCAAATTCAACATGCTTCGCCAGAATGGCTCCAGCATCACCTTTTGGCATAATTTTTTAATATAAATTTCATTTTTTTCATTTGAAAGATATGGCTAATAACATCCTTGAATGTTAATATTCTCTTATTTCTCCTTCTACAAAAAAATTGCAAAATATCACTCAATTTTTGACGTTTACAGTGGTGTAAGCCCTTATGGTAAAACGAGCATGCGCTTTTGATTTCTATCGATTTTGTTCAAATCTTAACCAGACATTGTTCATATTATTATGCTAGTTTGAGTGATTTCAGAACAGTTGACTATTTAGATTGGGAGATAATGGATTTTCGAATAGCAACTTTTAACACTCCAGGGTCTGCATTGGCCGAAAGTCAGGTCATATAATTCGGCGTACCATTCTATTGTGTTTATGAATTTTGAAGAAAAAAATGTGATTAGATAGCAAACTAGGTAGGGAACGAGTGGAAAAGTTTGAATTGTCTTTACTATTCAGTTTTGCTAAAGATGTTCAGTAACGACAGAATAGCTCTCGGTAAAAAATATTTATCCCCTATAATAAGAAGACATTACGCAACACCGCAGAACAGCATTGTTCAATATTTCGATAAAAAAGATAATTATTGTGTTCCTAAAGTTGAACACTTTTAACGTGAAGAAAAAGATTTGCGTTCTAAACATCAATATGTTATATTGTTTATGTTATTGCCTTGTGTCTTTTTATAGAGGACAAATATTGTTCACGGAAAATTACTCTGTCCAAATTTCAATACAGACCCAACAGTGTTATAAGGTGCACATTTAAAATCCATTATCTCCGAATCTAAATAGTCGACTGACCTGATATTTCACTGAAATATGCATAATGATACGAGTAATGTCTGGTTAAAATTTGAACAAAATCTATAAAAATCAAGAGCGCACGCTTGTTCTACCTTAACGCGTTCAACCGTTGACCATTCAATTCTGTTGCGCTGGAGGTTTGGACCCGTCGATTCTGAGTATGAGATGGTAGCCGTAAACATTGAGATGCAAGAAGGCCCTAGCATCCTCGCCCTTCGTTTTGAAACATACATACGTAAGCGAAAAGCCTTGCAGAGATTGGTGGTGCACTCCATGGTGAGATATTGTTTCTTAGCGAAGCCAAAGGGTTCAACGAGTTCCTTGAGATCAGCATCGCTGGTGCTCTCGGAGAGATCGGAGACAGCGGTGATATCCTCGCGGACACTGGGACTGCAACCTGTGGCCTCGACGTTTGATGCGGTTTTTCATCCTCGGCAGTACGTACTTGCTGCCCTGGATAAATCCGATGGTCAATCTAGATGGTAAATCGACGCTACATTAGTTCTGTTTTCTATATGATAGCCCAGGTACCGTACCTACCATGTGTATGCGTACGTTATTGGTACCAGTTTAGTATGGTGAGGATACGGAACCGGTATATTTCACTATTGTACAGTGTACCAGTACCGTACTAGTAACACGTACATTTGCGTGTAGTGGTGTACTACCGTGCAGGTACACCGAGGGTCTTCTATCTTTGTACACCATAAAAATAATACTCTGGGTCATCAGGGTGAAGCTATAGAGGAATCGCCAAAGGTCCACAAATCATCCGTGTTTGAGACGTGACAGTTTTGCGTTCGTAGGCAAAGGGTGTTGAACTTTCGTGCATCATTTTGGTCGCACACTGATCAGGAAATCGAGGATTTCGAGGGGTAATGGAAATGGCTACGGATCATCGGAAAATATGCTATCTGCGATTTTTTCACGAATAAATACCGAGGTATTTCTGCGAAGAGCAAATAAGCTTGAGTTTTTTTGCACGGAGCCGTTGGCTGTTTGAGACATCGGCGAGCGAGAAAGCAATGCGAGGGAAGATCGTGGCAAATTACAAACTACGTAAATTGAGGTTATAGCACGTACGTACCTTGACTTCCGGTATTTTCTCCTTCGACTTCTCGCTGTCACTGTGTTCCTCGATCTTCTTCATACAATCGGCCGCGGCGGTTTTCTCGTCGATTATTTCTTGGCCGGTTTTTGTCGTTGGTGGTGTGCCGTCGTTCTGATGCGTTCTTCACAACAAAAAAAAACTCACCAAAACGGGACGAAAACAAACTTCACTTGATCACACGCACTATTTACATTCTATCACATACATCGAATGAAACATATATCGAACGAATGTTCGAGGTTATGGCCGGAGGTTATGGCTCCGGCTTTCGACCTGTCAAAAAATAAATTGTTCCGGAAGGAGGCGAGCGCGGTCGGTAAAAAGAGGACGAAGCGAGCTGCGCGCCGCCAGTGAGAAAACGGATGAACTGAACGCTCGCTCCGGTACCTGATATTTTGAGCTTTGTTGGTACATTTTTGCTAAATTTATGTAAACATTTCAAAATGCCTTTTCTCCGCCGTTTGTTCATGAAAACAGGTGAAACACAGCTCAAAATGTGTGCTTTTTCACTGTCGAGAGCATGATTCGCGCCAAATTAACGAAAATGCGATGCAATGGTTAATAATTCACAGTTTTTCGCATGGTAACCACAAACTGCAAATTTTTTTTCGAAATTTTGGAAAATTTCGCGAATCATGCTCTCGCAGCAAGCATCCTGCATGCACACAACAAATTTCATTCCAATTGCTTGATCCGTTTGGGAGAATTCCCATTTCAAAATTTCGATGCGGTCGGAGGCATGTGACACATGGCCTTAAACCATCCCTGAAAAATCGATTATTTTTGAATTATTCAATGAACAATTTTTTTGTTTATACTTCAACAATTCTTTTGGGGGTGAAGATGTTATCGGAGAGTGATGATCAAATACTCGGTCGACGCGTCTTTTCAAGAGCTACAACGTTTCCATTAAAACAAAAAGTGTACGATTTTTTCCTAAAGAGTTATCGAATGAAAACTGTTTTTTCACGATTTCACCCTACTTTCTCATCCCCAAAATGAACTTCCACGACTTCGACGCTGTGGACAAAAATAAAGCCCGGATTTTTCTGAACATTTTGTCTTCCGGCGCCGACCTCGCGGGGGTTGTAGTTTGGCATTAATCCACCCCCATCACCTTTCATCCCCTAAAAAAAAACCCTACACCCCGATTTTTAGGCAAACTTGGATTTAACACCGGCGGCACCTGCAAAATCACCTCTCAAAAAACTAGCCTTCTTCTAAATTTTTCCGATTCCAATATACAGCACGTCTGTACTATATACCAATGTGTCGACCCCAACATTTTATGACATTCCCATGGGTTTTTGGCTGGGTGCACTGCATACATACTCGCACATGCAAACATCTCGACGTTATCTTTCAGAATGAATACAATACCGGATGCAATGAAATTTTGAACGAGCTAGCCTTTGTTCTACAGCTGCATGAAAAGTTTATCGGTGAAGACTTCATTTGACATCTAGCATTACAATAGCCGGGGATAGTACGATATCCGGGGCGCCAAGTTTTGACCAATGATTCTTGATATTTGAACCAAAATAATGAGAATTTGAAGAATAAAAAATTTGCCGTTTCGGCTTCCATGAGGAATTATGAGCTCTTTTAGTGGTAAATGGAAATACGCCAAAATTAAACGAATTTTGTTGTTGGCTGATGGGCACAATATTTTTCTTTTATCAGAAATACTGGGAATTGATCGGGCGAGCTTTAAAAACTATTTGTTTAGTACTGCCTCCAGAGCAGAAAATTATTCTCTAGCTTGGCCAGAATACATCACGTGGAGGTTGCCTGCTCAGTATTCCTGGCTCCGATAAGGGCCGTTTAATGTTTATTTGTAGGTGTGTGTGTGCGTTTGTTTGGGTTAGATTGGGTTAGAGCCTTACAAGTCTGAAGAGGGGTAAACCGTATACTTGTAATGCCTCTTCGGACTCCTAGCGATTAAAAGTACTTATTTACTCTCTGTCTAGTCGCACTTATAAGCGAGGAATACGTAGTAGTGGTATTAAAAATATATTTTTGGCTGCTGAGACACTGTTGAAGCTATATATTTCCAACTTACCTTGCCTGATGTTCGTTGAAATTTTCAAATTCAGACAAATTGTCACTTTCGATCGCTAACAAAATTCGAATTTTAACGCAAAATCAGCGAAATGTCAACTTTTACCACTCCTCATATTTTATTTATTTTGTCTCGATAATCCTAAATTCACCGTCGAATCATGGCGACCCGGATATCGTACTCTTGGCCACTTGCCTTGCGCTGCCGAAAGCATTTCATAGACGCCGACTTTCACATGTATATCCACATGTTTAAGAGAATATTTTCCCTATCTGGAAAGACGATTCATCTGTATCAATAACGGCCCCTCTACTCACCGAGAAAATTGACGCATCTTCTACGATGTCCCCTGGCTGCCGACGTCCCCTTGCCCGCGAGCCCTGCCCCTGCAACTGTTATCCTCTTCCCATGGACCCCGTGTTTCCCGGCATCGTTTGCCTCGCCTGACGTCACTAGCCGGACTCCCCGCACCCCTCTCCTCGAGTCGCGAATTGTCATCCCCTCGCGAGACAGCCAGACAGCCACTCCCCCTCCCCGCGCTATGGACTTCTCGCCGCCCATTTCCCCACCACCTACACCCCCTCTCCATAGACCCCCCCCACCCACTTCCCCCACCACATATCCAAACTCCTCCCGTGCACCCCCTTCGCCACCACTTTTGTCCAGAACAGCCCTACTGCTCATAATTTTAACTATACTAGCCGGACCACCTGACAAAGCGCCAGCAGCGCTGAGGTCCGCAAAAATGAGCACAAGAAAGGGTAATAAACCACCAATTTTAAGGGGCCACGAGATGTGTGCACTTTGACACGTTCAATCTTCACAGCACCCTTTAGAGCTGATTTAATCATCTTATGTGGATCATTACTTTAAATCATTGTCTTCTTTGCCGCGCCAATTTTTTTTCAAACAGACGACCCCCTTACCTTCCTTCATCCCCATACCGAATTTTCTCTTTGTCTTCACAATCTTTGCCACACCCCAAGCATTCATGCCAGGATCACCACGAGCAAGACGCTTGGCCAACTTTGTGCCTGGTCCGCAATACGGATACCCAGGCAGATGCAGTTCACCGGGGAGTTAGTTGATCAGGCGGTTGACGAAACCTTGACCACTTTTGACATGCACAATCATGTCTAAAGACAATATGCGATTGACTGATAATTCTTATGAAAATGCTATTTATATGATTTCACCGTTAGTCGTGTGCAGTGCTGGGCAAAATTGTAATGAAAAATTAACAATTACAAATTACTAAAGGTAATTTCTAATTAAATCGAATTCCATTAAAATTACTTTTAGTAATAATAATTGAATCGGAGTTCGTTGAAATTACTTTCGATAATTGTAATTGAATTAGAGTCCATTGAAATTATTTCCAGTAATTATAATTGAATTGGAGTTAATTAAAATTACATTGAGTCATTTTAATTAAATCGAAGTTCATTTAAATTTGTTTCAGTGATTGTAATTGAATGAGAAATCATTACAATTATTTTCAGTGATTGTAATTAAATCAGAAGTTATTAAAATTACTTCCAGTAATAGTAAACCACGCAATGTGGTTTCATTAGATTTTTTTGCTTGAGAGAATTCTAAGCATCGAAATGACTATCTCGTTTTTTTTCGTAAAAATGAAGCCTCAAGGATTGAATTAAGAGAGGGAAAAAATTGAGTCATGTTTAATATAATAATAGATTTGTATTATATTAATATTCGAAACACACAATAAACATATTGTAATATATGGTGGGATAATAATGTGATGTTGCAGAAACTACGTACTTTCAGTCCACAGAAATTTTCATTGTATATGGTTTCAAGCGAGTTTTTAATGCGATTGAATGTGAAAAAAAACAATCCATCGAAAAAGTAAAATATAAGTATGTGGGGCATTCTACGCCACAACTGAACTTCATAATTCACAAACTTCATTTTGTGGCTCAACATTCGTTATTGTACCTATTGAAAAAAATGTCTCATGAAATCTAATTTTTATGTGTATTTAAAAATTGAACTCCAAAACAAAAAATTATGCTACAAAAGGTATTTAAATATATAAATATTAGAATTATAATATTCTAATATTTATTTATTCAACAATTTATTCAACAAAACAAAAGTTATTAGAATTCTAATATTTATGTTTTGAAAAATTGTTCTCCGAAAAAACAATTTTGAATTGTTTTTTTGGAGCGCAATTATTTCGTCATTTACTACAGTTAATAGATATATTGCTTATGTCCTTGTGAAAATAAAAGCTCAAAAAAATTCAAATTCAAGTTCAAAATTTTATTTTGGGGTATTTAATATTTAGAGGTACCACATGCCAATTTTCTATATCGAAATATTGTGGTGAGTGGAGGTGTGTTTTCGGGAATGACTATATCATATAGATAACGATATGTGTCTTATGAACGAGTAGTACAAATATTCTCCCGAACTATTAGATTGCTACGGTAATGAGAATTATGATGAGCGTTCTCGTTGAGTTGTAGAACATTCGCTCACCAGAGACCGCCGTATACACTTGAAGCCGTCGCAAAAAAAATACCGAGAGTATACGCGATCAATTGTTTGATCTCGCTCTCTCTTTCCCTCTCGTGACCATCGAACTTCTCTGATCATCAAAGCCCGGGCCCGGCGGATTTTATCGGGTTCGATGATCATCACGACAACGAGAAAACGGACAAAGATAAGAAATTCTTCGTACTAAAATAATTGTGTATTACACCGAGACTGTTCTCGGAAGATATGGCGTGTGTAGGGGACCAGGCGATATAAAACAAAATCGGTGTGACCAAAGCTTTGTATCATACATTAATACGGGCGAGCGGTATGTAAGTTGAAGCAAACGTAAATTTTTGGAGTACCATTTTTGTTTTGCATTTACTACACTTGATAGGCATATAGAACTTACTGCTTTATGACAGTTAAATCTGACAGAAATTTAAAAAATGGTGGTTATGCTCTAATGGCATTATTCTATCGACACATTACAATACCATATTCCAAGCTATCAATGCTCATACCATTTTCGCACATGTGTAAGGCAGACAAAAATCATAGTCCAAAAAACAGGGTGAGAATATCATTGAAAAAAGCAAGTTTCACTTTGGGCCCTAGGAGTACCAAGAGGGATTCAAAGTACTCGTGAGTTACCCGAGTAAAAGTGAGTTAACCCTTTAACGTCACAAAGACACTTTTCACAAGTCCTCTTTTCGACGTGATTATTTACCATGAAAATGTCCTGGAAAATAATCCTAAAGTACCTTGTCGTCTATTTTTAAGGCCGCTCTTTCGAATAGCGCAACTCAAATTTCTCTAAAATAATTTTTTATATAATATTTTTCAAAATAAGTTGAAAAAATATGAACTTTTGAGTGACATTGTTTTTCATTTTGAATTTCGGAAGTCTTATCGGATTATTTTCGCACAATAAAGTGCTCTAAGGGTGTCCTCGATAGTTGTACTTTCGAAATATGCATATATTTTTTTCTGACGTTATACCTGCAAAATAACGACAAATAGACTAACAAATTTTCTCCGTTTTTGAAGTATTCAAATGTTGTGATCGGAACGAGTTTTCACAGTCAATATGTAAATTGGCTATGGTTACCGAAGTTTTTCGGGTAGCTGATCAAGAATTTGACATTATTTTTGAAAAATTAATTTGTTTAATCAATTTGCTTGACCAGTCAATGTGACTATGTAAGCTGCATATGGTTCCCGATGTTTTCTGGGTCGCTAGTTGAGAATGTGACATTACTTTTCCAAAACTAATTTGTTTAAACTAATTTTTTTAACAAATTATGAAAAACAATTACATTTTTTTTAAACGAAATCTACTAGAAATAATACCCGTTGTCACGTCCTGAGGGGACGTGGGCATATATTTTATCGCGGTTCCCTCTTTTTAGCCTACGCCTAGCGCAATAGCTCGGGATGAGGGTGAAAAAGGGAAAGGTGCATGCAAAGATGGGCGTGACGCAGTGACTCGATTAAGAAATAAATTGATCTATAAAAATAATTAACAATTTGGGATTTATTGAAATTAACCAATTTAGTTAATTCCGTCAACATGAAAATACATAGAGGTTCGCTTACATTTATGATGCGCCGTGGATACGCTAATCGATTTACAGCGGTTGGGTTTGGGCCTCCGCAGACAGGTCGGACCCCTCGGTGGCGCACGCTCCGTGACAATGTTGAAATTACACGTTGATACAAATTTTCACACATGCGAATTTCACACGTACGCATTCAACGTAGACAGTTAAATGATTTCTTACAATTCGCGTTTTTATGAGAAACAATTTCGAAGTTCAAGTTTCGCGTTTTTATGAGGAACAATTTCAAAGTTCAAGTTTCGCGTTTGCTGTCAGGAGACAGATGTTCTACTTATTCCGATGAAAGTTGTTGGGAGACTTTTACTCAGCGAGTGATGATGGAACACTCTGTTGGGAGATTAGGTCTGAATGAGTGGTGATGGAACACTGACTTCAAGATTTTTCCATCCTAGCTTGTAGGATATTTTGGATGCTGGGATGGTGGGAGAAGAAGTTTCTCGAACAGTGCATTTTCGTCATGCGTTAATTTTTTGATTGGTGGAAAGGATGTAGGAAACTTCCGAGTGCATATGATTGGTGGAGTAGGAAGGGGAAATATTTTTGGAGACTATGATTGGGTGTAGACTATGATTCGTGATCTCCATCTCGATTCTTGGAAACTAGTCCGCGTCTCGTTATCTGGAGCGTTGGAAAAATATAGGGAGGAAAAAGGGCCTTGGTCGCGTCGCCGCGCTTGCCTCAAGATAGGCATTGTTGACCCAGGTGTGAGGCGCATGGGAAATACCAACGTAGTTTTATTGCCGGGTTAACTTTTCGGCTTGAAGGATTTTCTTTTGGAAAATGTATATTTTTGTGGAGTAAGGATTTCGATATTTTTGTGTGTCTTCGTGTGTTGTACGTTCTTATGGCTAAGGATTTTATCATCAACTGCGTTTGACGGTTGCGTATAGATATGGTCAAGACCGACTGTGCTCTCGCGTGGGAACTTATGCGCGACGCTCGCTTCTTATCGATATATTTCGTTTCGGCTATGGTACGCCTAATTCTAAAGAAAATATAAGAACCCGTCGAAAAATGAGAATGCCGTTATCGTGTGTATTGGTTTTCGTAGTTTTCCACGATTTCAATGTGGAATCGGGTAAGCCCGCGTTTTCGCCCGAGTTAAATAAAATAGGAGAGGAAAAAGAATAGATAGCGCTGTTTCTCGCGACGTTACACCGTATAATAATTATATCAGTAAGTCAACTACGTAAAATAATTTTTGTTGCCAAATTAATTTGTTTAAACAAATTGTTTCAACGTGACTATGTGAATTGCAGATAGTTTCCTATGTTTTTTGGGCCGCTTGTCGAGAATTTGACATTATTTTTACAAAATAGATTGGTTTAAACAATTTTTTGATGACAAAAATTATTGTACAAAATTTACTTACTGGTATAATTATGATACGGGTATTATTTCTAGTAGATTGCGTTTAAAAAAAATGTTAATTGTTTTTCATAATTTGTTAAAAAAAATTGGTTAAACAAATTAGTTTTGGAAAAGTAATGTGAAATTCCCAACAAGCGACCTAGAAAACATCGGAAACCATATGCAGCTTACATAGTCACATTGACTGGGCAAGCAAATTGTGGAAACAAATTAATTTTTCAAAAATAATGTCAAATTCTTGATTAGCTACCCGAAAAACTTTGGTAACCATAGCCAATTTACATATTGACTGTAAAAGACTCGTTCCGATAACAACATTTGAATACTCCAAAAACGGAGAAAAGCTGTTAGTTTATTTGTTGTTATTGTGCAGGTATAGCGTCGGAGAAAAAAATGTATGCATATTTCGAAAGTACAACTATCGAGGACACCTTTAGAGCACTTTATTGTGCGAAAATAATCCTATAAGACTTCCGAAATTCAAAATGAAAAAAATGTCACTCAAAAGTTAGTGTTTTTTCAACTTATTTTGCAAAAATATTGTATAAACAATTATTGTAGCGAAATTTTCAGTTGCGCCATTCGAAAGAGCGGCCTTGAAAATAGTCGACAAGGTACTTTAGGAATTTTTTTCCCGACGTTTTCATGGTAAATAATCACGTCGAAAAGAAGACTTGTGAAAAGTGTCTTTGTCACGATAAAGGGTCAATCGTAACAAAGTTGTAATTGATATGAAAAAAGTAACAATTTTCCCAAGTAATTGTAATTAGCAGCAAAAAATTACAATTTTTCCAGTAATTTTATTTGGCAACAAAAAATTACAATTACTTCGAGTAATTGTAGTTGATAATCACACAATTACAATTGTTTATAGTAACTGTAATTGATAAATACAAATTTATAATTGTTTCCCGTAATTGTAATTAGTGACTAAATATTGCAGTTATTTACAATAATTGTAATTTACGGGTAATGAAATTACAAAAGTAATGTCTGGTCGTGAATGAGATGACGTCCAAGAAGCGAACTATCGGAGGCGGACTTCCCGTGATAAATTTCGATAAATTTGTCGGAAATGGTGGGACGAAAAAGCGGCAAAAACATCATGGGGATTTATTGCCAGACAGCATGCGTGCGCTCTTTTATTTATGGCCCATCGAATTGTAGGAAAACGAACGCTTTGCTCACTCTCATTATCCATCCCAATGGTTTGAGATTTGAGAATAATGACTTGTATTCCAAATCGCTGAAGCAGACAAAGTATAAGTCGCTCGAATGATTACCCGAACCTGTAAGTGAAGTGGCGTATTATCCATTCAATGCGCATGTGATAGCGCTAATTGGTGCACGATCCTAATCTATATTCATCTTTGATGATATAGCGTGTGAAAAGCAGGATAATGTTAGAGCCTGCTTTTCCATGGGAAGACACGAGATTGTCGACAGTTTTTATCTTTGTCAGACGTAGGGGAGATCTAGGAGGGTTGAAACAATTTTCAGATTTGACCCCATATCTGGCAATCGAAACAAGAGATTCGGGTAAATATTAAGTTGTTTTGTAGCTTTTTCAATCGACTAATTGATTTTCGACTAGAACAATGACTCCACGAATTTTGCAACCTGTAAAAAAACCCATTTAAGTACAATAAGTCGTTTTGTTTCAACTCTCCTCATATTGAGGTAAGTTGAAACAGCTATCGAAGTGAGTTGAAACGTCTTGGAATTGATATAAAGCATGGGTATAAATTATATCAAAACGCATTGTAATTAAAAAACTTTATTAAAAATTCAAAAACGTAACCTCGACATTAATCAAAGTCTTACTTTTTTATTCAGTCCGACAAACTTTTACAAGTTCTAACTGAAACGAATATAAACTCACGAATCTCGAGGAATTAGATAGTATAATATAGCAAAACAAAAAATAAATTGAAGGAGAAACTTTATGGATAGAAAGCCAATCAATCTCTATTCTGACAAACAATTGTGACATACATATGAAAAGTCTCCACATTGCAGGCTTCGTGCGACCATGCTTTGCACTCCAGGCATTGCACCCACTTTTCATTTGGCCTGCTGTTTAAATACGATTCCATACAAGACACGCAAAAATACTGTTCCTCCTCTTCACTTTACACGTTCTCTTTGTGCTTGATCGTTCGTCCCGTAAAGTAACCTCTTCAGCGGCGAGTTCATATATTTCTCGGCTCGCCATGCCTCTATCCTTTTTACTAATATATTTATTCGGCATCGGAAATAAAACGAGTACAAGCCTTGCAAACCACACCACAAAATATTAACGTATGAAAACATTACTGCGATCAAGGTAAGTTGAAACACCTTGTTTCAACCCTCCTAAGTATCAAAAATGCGATGCCATTTGATTCGGAACCCACTATTGATGAAGAGTATTGCAATACAACAAATTCAATATGACAAATCAAATGCTAAGTTAGTAAGCTTCCAAACAATGCAAATCACATACTATCAAATATATGAACAACGTAACTAAAGCTTAATGAAACATACGACAAATACTCACCTATGTCAATTTTTCGGCGCGGGTGTCGATGTGACGCAACTGAACTCGCAAGAGCACCGAAGCGAACTGACAAGTGACGCGCGTCGTAGCAATGAAAGAATGGCCTTATTACTAGCTCGTTAACAATCACATCTACCGAGACATTGACACTGTTTCAACTTACCTCTGTGTTAACCCTCCTAGGTCTCCCCTACACTCGTATCCCCAAACATCTCGTGAGAGACAGTGCAAATTTGGTGGTGCTTTTCAAGCAGGACGAAATAAATGTTTGAACACGTGTACAACGATCATGTTAATACGGATATGGCTTATACGTGCTTGAAAAACATGTGCATGAAATGCTGGAATTCCGACAAGTATGCATTAATCGCGGTCGATATGGACGAGGTTTTCATTATTCTCTGACCATTGATAAATGATCCATTGCTGGTGGTTGAAGAAACAGTATTGTGGACGCATTGATAGTGACAACATGAAGAGCGAACAACTCCCGAGTCGAAATTTTCGAGCCGCGTTCCCCGAGTCGTAATTTTCGAGCCGCGTTCAACCCACAAAATGAAGGCTTCCGTCCCCGAGCAGAAATCAGCGAGAGCGGATTATTGGGTATCTAAAGGAGGGTACAATGTTTGAACGTACCATGCGTTAGGGCCTCCGATGAACCTCCGGCATGGTAGAAAGTAGACTTCTTGACTCAAAGGAGGTCAGTGAGGCCCACAACTGAACCTACGGAAATTCAGGTGGGCTTACTTTGAGCGCTCCCGCAGAACCTACCGCACCCCCCCCCCCCCCCTTTCGGCCTAAAATGCTGAACTGATGGAACCAAATCACAGATTTATTAAGATCAAATAAAATATTTAGTTATTGGACGATATTAGATAGATTGATTTGAATAAATAAACATATTTGAAATCAATAATTTTAATAATGGAATGCAATAGGAAAAATTTGGTTCTATGAAAAATCTAGTAATTTCAAATAAAAAAGAATCAAATAGACACGGTTAGTTAATATCATAATACTTAGCGGAAAGAAATAAAAATATTCTTCATACATACACGTGGAAATATTTTTTTATTTTCGTCGTGCTAAAAATGAAGACAAAGAAAAATCAAACATTTTATTTGAAACCGAGGGTAATCGGCCATCGCCATTAATCGACTCATTATTGAATGAACAAAAAAAAACAACAAGAACAAAGACAAAAGGAACAAATTAATAAAATATCGAATGAGGTTGAATTCCAAACCGACAATTTCAATCTTTTAGAATATGAAATAGACTATAAATAATTAATTATACGGAGCTTTATAGTGTCTTCGTAAAATAACAATTACTCTACCATAAGTTTGATATTATCCAAAGTGATATTAAGTTTTGCAATTATCTGAAATGTCCGAATACTTTCGACTGGTAGTGTATATCCGAATATATTAAGAGGGAATGACACCTCATCGCGGTCGGTATGGTAGAACAATTATAGATTCCCAAAAATCTCTTAAACGGCTGTTCAGATCTCGTCGAAACTTTGCCAAACGATGTCAAATAGATAAACGAACAGCTGTCTGCCCCTCAAATATTCTGAATTTGAGAAAAAAAAGCCGTGTCAGAGATTTTTGGGAATCTATAATTGTTCTACCATACCGACCGCGATGAGGTGTCATTCCCTCTTAAGGCAACCACATATTTCGAGTAATATATATATATATACACACACACACACACACACACACACACACACACACGCACGCACGCACGCACGCACGCACGCACGCACGCACGCACGCACGCACGCACGCACGCACGCGCACGCACGCACGCACGCACGCACGCACGCACGCACGCACACACACACACACACACACACACACACACACACACACATATGTATATATATATATATCGGTTAAGTATTTATTATTATAGAAGAATAGAACAGAACTTCTAGTCTATAAATATTATTTATAAACTAGAAGTTCTGTTCTATTCTTCTATAATAATAATAAAATCTAATGTAATGTAGTAATAATATACTATAGTAATATACTCGGTAATAATAATTCTATAATAATAAAGACTTTACCGATTTTAACTTATTTATTTAGACCTCTGAAAGATACTTTTCGATTTTTTTTGTATTTTCAGAGATTTCCGAGAATTTATCTTCTTTGGCGAACAGTTTCCTATTTTTTTTTACCTTTGCCATTTTATTCCTCCTATTTTTAGCTCTCAAAACGACGTTCTTCGACTTTTTTTTGCTTTTTTCTGCGTTCTTCGCAACATACAGAGAATAAGGATGTGATTGATCTAGCCCAAAAATGCTTTTATCGAATTCCAAAAAATCCGACAATAAGGTAATATTACTGTCAACATTTTTTGAGAATTTACGATTTTGTAGCTGATAATTAGGGCAACGGTGAAAAAAGATTAAAAATCACGAAAAATGAATGCTTTTCTTATGGGAAAAAGTAAGGCTTCCTAGCGGTGGGTAAATATGGAGGGAAATTTTTTTAAAAATTGTGACATTTTTTTTTCAATTATTTCGAACCAATTTGGGGGGGTGAGACCATTAAAATTCGATTTTGCCGTCCTTAAGGACAGGCCTACTCTATATACGAGCATTCTTTTAAGAATCGCCTATAAAATAATAATAAATCGGTATTGAGCAAATTTGATTGTTCTCGCAATTAATATTTCACCAATAATTTGATAAGGCGACGATGTATTTTTATTAATTGCGTAGTATTTATTTATCGTCTGATAATGTATATTTACTTGCACCGTTCTTCCTAGCGGTGGGTAAATATGAAGGGAAAAAAATTCAAAAAATTCTGACATTTTTTTTCTATTATTTCGAACCAATTTGGGGAGTAAGACCATTAAAATTCGATTTTGCCCTCCTTAAGGACAGGCCTTCTGTATATACGAGCGTTCTTTTAAGAATCGGCTATAAAATAATAATAAATCGGTATTGAGCAAATTTGATTGTTTTCGCAATTAATATTTCACTAATAATTTGATAAGGCGACGATGTATTTTTATTAATTGTGTAATATTTATTCATCATCTGATAATGCATATTTACCTGCACCGTTTTTCGGGCGATAATCAGGGAAAACGTATTATTTTCGTCATCGAACGGGTAACCGATCAGGCCACAACCGAGTGATAATAGAGGAGATATTGAATTTGGGCCGAAAGAAGGTTAGGTGAGGTCGAGGCAACGGTTTGAGATTGAAATCAGGTTAAGGAGGCCTGTGTTCTGCACATTTCACTGAAACTGGGGGTCGAAATAAGGTTTGGGAGATCTAACAGAGGCTACACTGGACCAAGAGGAGGTCTCTTCATGGCACCGAACTCGACAAATGGGGTTTCGTCGGTTCTACGGAGGCTGGCGGCTTATGTATTACAAAAGAAATGAGTCCTGCGAGGGTTCAGAGGAGGCTAAAAATTTTGACTCGGGCAGTTGCGAGAAAAATATGTATGGCGTGAAATTGCAAAGGCGAGCGATGCTATCAGACTAAAGCATCGAATGATGAAAATCTGAAAAGATAGCGATGAACAGAGAATTTAAGATGTCTTTAAGTCTATAGTGATACCATTGGAGAAATTGGTGTCGTATATAAGCAATGAGATAGCGAAAGAGGAAATCAAGGATGAAAAAATGAGTGAAATAGTTTGGAACATCTGTTGAAGAATGAGACACAACATTCCTACAAGAGTGAAACGTAAAATTCTGTTAAATTAATATATGGACATGATGATGACTCGCTGATGAATGTCAATGAATTAATCGGTGAATATGTACTATTATTACAAACAAATAGAAAGGCAAGCTTGGATATATTATACGGTGTAAGGAATCTCGGATTCTCTCTCTCCCGGATCTCGGAATCTCGCAAACAAAAATATTATGACTGGCAATACTCCAATAATCTTCGACTCTCAACATATTCGTGTGGGAGATGTGAATTATCGTAAAACTGTTGGATTGATGGAACTGCTGTTTGAAAAAGTGCTCAATGTCGAAATTCTCAGCGGACGATTTAAAAAAACTATGAAAAGAATGTCATCTCGGCAAATGCGCACAAAAAAATGAAATAATTCCACATTTATGTCGCAAATATAGTCGATCATCACGTGAGAAAGGGTATGCCAAGGTTTAAGCTAGCTTTAACCTTGAAAAAACACCCAATGGGATAATATTTGTTGGGCCAATCGTCCAAATACGTCTGGCATCACGAGCAGCTGGAAATTTTGTTCATTCGAATCAAGTTATATCGATTTTCGAGGAATTGCACGAAGTTGAAATAATTTACTAACCCAGCATCCAAAATTTTACGCATTCTCGCATGAGTGTCGATGTGTTTGGACGATAATTAAAAAAAGTATTAAATGTTTAAATAAAGCATTAAATAAAAGTATACTCCTCAGTAAGCAGGGTCCTCCAGGCCAACCTGGGATTGGCTTAAGAACTACAGAAGATGATAATTATGACTTAGGGCAGAAACCATTGTGTAATATCGCTAATCTAAAAGGACAAGACGACGCCATCACTCTAAGTGCTTTACATGAAAGATCACGAACTATCATTAAGAACATACGCAAAAAAACGAATGAGAGTAATCACTTGTTGGTTAATTGACAAAACTGTACAAGATTTGGTCATTCGGAATTTACGGGCCATTGCTGCACAGGATGCATCACTGAGTGGACTGGAAAATGAAATATACGCCTGCTCAATGAAACTATCCACGTCGACACGTAGACATCCGTTTGGCAAGCTGGTCTCGGCGATATGTCATTATACGCGCATCAAAACTCCAAACATACTGTTCTCACCGTCATCGACGCTTTTTCAATATTCGTCCGGGCCGCACCAATTCTGAGTAAGCATGGTAGGGATACAACAGCAGCAATGAAGTCGATAATCGATAAGAGAGGACAGATACCGCAGAACTTGCATGTCGATCATGGAAACGAATTTTATAATTTTGCTTCCAAGTCTTGAATGGATAAGCACAATATTAGCATGTATTCAATGTATAGGAATTTAAAAGCATTCAATTGCGAGCGTTTTAATCGTACAGTGAAAAATAAAATGTGCGAGAAATTTAACCTTCGTGGTCATTTTAAGTGGATCGATAATCTTGATAATTTAATTATCGCGTATAATGACTCTGTACACCGTACAATTAGAATGAAGCCAAGAAAAGTCAATGCAGGAAAGTAAATATACAACACGGGTTCTGGACCAATTTGACCTCATTTGACCCCGAGAATGGGCGAGAAATTCAAAAAGTTCTGAGTCATCGCATAGGCTCTCATGATCAGCAGCGAGAGGAACAGCTCCAGAATAAGATCAATGAAGCGCGGAGGCAGGCACCACGTGTTCAGTGTGTGTTAGACTTCACTACGGCGGGGAGGGCGTTTACCCCTAAAATCCGAAAAATCAGCTCGGAACTGAAATGCCGTCACCACACATTGAACAAAGCTATCCTTCTTATTGTGAACGAACGCTACGTGGAGAAGGTGCGGAACCTGGGGGTTGCAAAGCAATCCCTAGAGAGGCGGCTGGGTCGGGCGTTAGACGACGCCCTCTTCCGTTCTGACCCAGGCGGCTGGTTTCAACCACCTACGCCTGCCCCCGACACAGCGCCAACAGCTGTTCAGGTGGAGTGGTTTTGGGGAAAACTGTATAGCGAGACGGGTCATTTTCTTAAAAGCACTCCAGCTCTGGGACGGTTCGACACGTTATGCCGGCAACAGCCGAGTCAGCGTGGCGACTGTTTTCCAGTCACGCGGGGTGAGGTGGAGAAGGCGGTGAGTAGCATGAGGAACCACGCCACTCCCGGGCAGGATGGGATTAACATCTTCTGGTGGAAGAAATTCACGTGCACCCATACCCATCTGGCCCGCATCTTCTCGTCATTCATCGATGGGACAGTGCCAATCCCTACGTGGCTGTCAGAGAGAAGGACGGTGTTATTCCCCAAAAAAAAGAATCTGTGTCGTCCAGAGAACTACCGCCCGATAACGTGTCTGAATGCGCTCTGTAAGATCTTAACAAAGATTCTTTATGAGCGTGTTCTGTGCGAGATCGAGCCTGCATGGCGGGAGATACACGAACAAAGAGGATCCAAGAGGGGGCTGGGAGGTTGTAAGGACAACCTGCTGGTGGACCGCTGCATCACGCAAGATGCGGTCCAGTACAACCGTAACCTCTCAATCGCTTGGATAGACTACCGTAAGGCGTTCGACACTGCCAGTCACAAACTGATTATACACCTATTCGAACGCCTTTCGGTGAGTCCTTACATAGTGGGATGCATTAAGCAGCTCATGCCGCTCTGGAAGACACGCTTCACCGGAGTGGTGGGGTATAGGAGAGGGATTATCCAGGGAGATTCTCTCAGCCCCCTCCTGTTTTGCATCTCACTATTACCCTTATCAATCGCCTTGCGGGCTGCACGCGGATACGGAGCGTGAGCGAGGGATCGCCCATTTATTTTATATGGACGACCTCAAGCGATACGCTCCTGGGGAGGGGGGGGGGGGCTTAAGCTCCTCTTGAACATCGTAGCGACGTACACGCGGGCGGCGGGAATGGACTTCGGATTGGACAAGTGCGCTGTTCTTCATCTCAGGAGAGGGAGAGCAGAGGGTATCGCGGCTGATGTTCGGCTGGTGGACGGGAGTGTCTTCAAACACCTGGACGCCGGAGGGTCCTATCGGTACCTTGGCATCGATCAGCATTCTGTACAAGACGCTATGGGTGTCAAGGAGGCCCTTCGCAGCGAGTAAAGGCGGCGTTTCAGACGGATCTGGAAATCAGATATGTTTGGGAAAAATAAGATCACTGCCACCAATATACTTGCTGTTCCGGTCCTGCTCGACTCCTCTGGCTTCGTCAAATTGCGTAGAGACGAGCTTAAACAGCTTGGCACACGCAAAATAATGAACATCCAGCTGAGTCTGCACCCTCGATCTTCCACCCCGCGCCTCTATATGCTGCGTCAGAGCGGCGGGCGTGGGCTCTTGGGATTGGAGTGTCTTCATGACCGCATGGTCCTCGGAATAGCAAGCGATGTAATAACAAGCTCGGACCCGCTCCTGGAGATTGTGCACCAGCATGAGCTTCATGTGGCGGGTGCTTTTCTTTATAAGGCGGCCAATAGACTCCGTCGCTCGGTTGCCCAAGTCCCGACGTCGACGGGCAATCAGGGCTGCCGAGCAGACTGTCCTGACTCGGCAGCACGTGGACAGACCCATGCACGGTATGTTTTTTCACCACATCGAGGAACAGGGGTTGTCCACCCAGCTGACCTTTTCCTTCTTGCGGTCAGCTGGACTGATGTCCGAGACGGAAGGGTTTATCTGCGCCTGCCAAGACGGAGTCATCAACACCCTGGTCTATCGCAGTCGCGTTTTGGGTCAGCCTCTGCCGACCACTTTGTGTCGTGCATGCAAATAGTCGCCGGAGACACTAATGCATCTACTGTCGGCCTGCCCAGTATATGCAGTCTTCGGCTATATCTATCACCATAACGCGGCCCTAAGAGTGTTATACTACCATCTAATACACTCTTATGGGATAGACCGGGAGCCCGTGCCGCCTTATTTACCAGGAGATATTGAGTCCGTTGTCGTGGATGAGAGGTGCAAGATTTATTGGAACTTCTCATTCGCGACCATCGGGCCGCTTCAAGCGACTAAGCCTGATGCCTCTTCGATTTCGACAACAAGACGATATACGTCATTGAATTCTCGGCTCCGGCCGAAGTGAACGTGTCGCGAAAGGAAGAGGAGAAACGGCTCAAGTATCAGCCTCTCCTGGCCGAGCTACGTCGTTGGCACCGAGGATTCAGGGTAACTCTCGTTGTCCTCATCGTCGGCGCGCTAGGGGGGATGAAAGAGTCTTTTGTATCGGGCCTCGCTAGCATACCGGTTTGTAAACCCAGAGCGATATATCGGACTTTTCGCGCGACTTTATGACTGGGCGGCAGCCGAGGTATTGTTCCGGTCTAGATTAAGACCGAGCCTAACCCCCGGGGGTAGGTGAATGTTTCCCAGTGCAAACTGTGGAAGTGCGTTGCCCGGAGCAACAAAGTCTATTAATAAAAAAAATAATAATAAGCTACACAGTTGACTCAATAATAATTGTGTATCCCGTTGTGAGGGTAATGCGAGTCATAGAAAACCTACAGTTGATGGCATCGCGTTAACGGCAACGTTCGAGTTGACTTGAGCTAACACAGCGTATGAAAGCGGGTTAATATGAGTATGTTCCGAATGTTCTAGGAGTCACCCTATCGCAGTCACTGAATTTTCAACGGCCGTCGACAATAAAGCTCTTCTTATGATCTTATTAGCTTCGCGCTACATTCATGTTTGACAAAGAGAGATACGTTAATAATCCGGAAGTATTGCGATGTTATCCTACAAAGTTCCGAGAAAGAACGGCGACGTTCGAGTTATTGGGGAGTCCAACGAAAGAATACATGGCGGCAATGACGCGACATATATGCGACCTATATTTTATCTCTCTTCGCCGTATTCGGTTACTTCCGATAAGAGATTCATGGCGAACCTCGGCATCATACAGCTGATCATCGCCCACAAGGCAGTGCCACTGGACACATACAAAGAATTCCTTGGGATTATTCGTATATGGTTTTACGTTCCCTTTAATTGTTTGTAAAGGCTGTCATGCTGCATGATCAAAGGATGATGGAAGGGGGTTTTGAAAAGAAACATAAAAACGTGTATTATGTTTGAGATTGATTTATTAAGACAAAAAATTCAATCATAACGTTCGAGTATCCAATTTTTAGCGTCTGTACATTTTTCGTAGCGCAATTAAACTTTGTAGAGTTCAAGTGATACGGATATCCAACGAGATATGCAATTTTCGACTCAAACGGCAGTCTAGAAGTTCTGGATTAACGATGCGTCGTCCATCAAGATTCTTCCATTCTTTTTTCTCCGATCTCTTTACATAGATTGTTCGAGAATTTTGCAAAATGCGTCAAATTATTTCAGGTGATGCTTAGTGTGGTGGGGTTTGATCCTCTTGAACGTTATATGATGACGCCATCAACCATGTAAGTGAGCTCACACATACACGGTATGAAAGCCGGGTAATAGGAGTTGGGTGAGTGAGGGGGTAGGGGGATGTTCTTGGACCTTCTATAATGACGTCATCGAAGTTTCTGGAAGATATCGGCAACATAGGGTTGATAGTGAAGGATCGGTAATGTAGAACACTGAGTGTAGTTACAAATTCTATAACTTAATCCTTTTTTCCTGAGATTTGCGGCTGTAATTTAAAGAGAGTCGCGATTATTAATCACTTTCTGGATCTTGCATTGCAAATTTCGCAGTTCACGTTTTCGATGACCGCGAACTGCGCAGTTTTTAGCGGTAATTCGATACTCAAAGAGAGCTGCGATATGAATATTATAGAGAGTATTGCATCATAATTCTGCGAATAGTTCACATCACATCTATGACGAAAGAATGTACTCATGGCGACAAGGGTATCAAATAACTTATTGCGCAGTTATTTATATGATTGCCTGATAATTCTGGGAATTGTTTATGTCGAGTCCGACGATGAATTCACCCATATCAGGTTACACCAAAGCAATTCTGAAAGACAAGAATGCAACGCAGTGTCTTATAAACATTGCCGACAAGGAGGTTACTCATCGCGCAGTGATTTGCACTATAAATGCAGCCGCTGCAGTGGTGCGCGGTAATTCTTACAACGGCATCGTCCAGAGTAACTCATTGCGCGAGCTTTCGAATATTACAAAAAAAATGGAGTCGGAGAAGTGTTTGAAACTTATAAGCATCATGGAAAATGCTTACAAACTATTGGAAAGCGCATCCACGGAAGAGGTGGAAAAATGGTCAAACTACCAGGCTTGGAATATCACACTCCTCAACAAAATCTTGAAAACACCGGATTTATCGAGTGGTAAAAAAACGAGGATTTAAACAACGATCTCCCTGCTCAAATCCCTGAGTGAATAATTTCGGGCTCATCAACGAGCAGGCGGAAACATTGGTGCACGCGATAAAGTATCCGATCGCGGCCGTTGGGTACATTTGGAGTCCGCGTTTCAAAATCGCATACGAACCGGTGCAGTTGTGAATCTCATCCATAAGGATCTGCGATCATTGCTGTCTGATGTCACCACTGTCAAGCGGCTCTCAAAGGTGCTCACAAAGGACGGAATTTTGAAGGCGACCGTCGTGTCGGCGTGCTAATTTGCTACAATGATAAACGGCCAAGTGATTGATGAACCGAAGTACTTAAGCACTCGTAGCGAAGCGATTTTCGCATATCCGGATATTACGAAGTGGTTTGGCGATAATGTGACGGATCGTCTCCTGGTCGACGTCGAAGAGTTTCAAGAACGCGATTCTGGATGGTCGATGCGTGAAATCATCAACTTGACGGTCAACATGAATCACTACGTGCCATTGCATGGTGGTATCTCGACGTATGCTGATCTTCCACAGGATAGACGGGGAAAAAGGCTGTTGTGAATATAAAAAACGACGACGAATTCTGTTTCTTGTGGGCTGTATCAGCAGCACTCCACCCAGCCAAAAATTATGCGGATCGCACAAGTTCTTATCCCTACTTCAAAACAGTGCTAAAGTACGACGGTATCAATTTCCCATTTGCATTAAAAGACATTGCCAAAATTGAAAAAATGAACAATGTAACGATTAATGTATACGTTATTGACAAATGTGGTAGAAAAAAGGAAGTAGTTCCGTTATACATAAGTAAAAATACGTCGGATAGGTCTACTAGACACCTCCTTATGGTGGAGGGGAATATCAGTATGGACGTAGATGAGAAACACAATTTCCAATCAATATACCACTCTGCTTGGATCCGTAATCTGTCACGTTTGCTGAGTGCCCAAGTAACAAACTATAATCAACACACATGGTATTACGATAATTGCTTGAATCACTTCTATCTTCAAAGTTCTTTCGAAAATCACAAACACGATTTCATGAGCATAAATAAAATAAAAATGATTGTACCGACCGATGGTATCAAAATTTTTAATTAAAAAAATTATAGGTACAAAGAAGATGTGCCGCTTGTCGTGTACGCTGATCTCGAATGCCTTCTCATATCAACCGGAAATGAGGTACAGTGTCAAAAGCATGTCCCGCACAGTGCTGCGGATTATTTGAAATGTGCCTTTAACGATTCGCTCTTGAAATTCGAAATGAAACGTGGATCCGATTGCATCGAGTGGTTCATTGACCAATTGCATAAAATCGGAAAAACAGTCGATTCTCATTTGCTCAATATTGTGCCGATGAAACCACTCACATCGGATGAAAAAATACAATACGAAAATGTCACACATTGTCATATTTGCGAAAAACCGTTCACCTCCACCGATGTAAAGCACCGTGATCATTGCCATTTCACAGGTAAATTTCGCGGTCCTGCGCATCGTGGTTGTAACTTGAACTATACAAAATCCCATAGGATCCCAATAGTTTTTCACAATCTTTCCGCCTGTGACTCGGACTTTTTAATTAAATCATTGGCTATACAATTTGACGGTACAGTAAAACTTCTTCCCGTAAATGAAGAGCGATATATTTCATTTACGAAATACGTTAACGGTACAAATGTCAATTTACGTTTCATCGACTGCTTCAGGTTCATGGCTAGTAGTCTTGAAAAACTGGCCTCATACCTGACCGATGATGATAAATCGATTACACACTGTAATAATGTGGCGGAATTCCAGTTGCTCACGAGAAAGGGAGTTTTCCCTTACGAGTGTGTGGATTCGTGGGCGAAACTCGACAAAAAGTAGTTGCCAGCGAAAGAAGATTTTTATACAAAATTAAAAAACGAACATATTTCAAAATATGATTACGAGCATGCGAAAAACATTTGGAATGCCTTTAACATCACATCATTGAGCGAATATGCCGATTTATATTTGAAAACAGATGTCTTGCTATTGGCAGACATATTTGAAAATTTGCGACGCAACTGCTCTTCGACGTACAGTTTGGATCATCTGCATTATTTTACAGCTCCGGGACTTGCTTTTGATGTGATGCTCAAATGTACCGATGTTGAGCTCGAACTCCTCACGGACCCCGAAATGCTCCTATTTATGGAGAAAGGCATTCGAAGTGACGTTCCGGAATGCTCGAATCGATACGATCTAGCAAACAATCGATACATGGGTGCAGATTTCGATCCGAGCGAAGAGGAATCTCATCTAATTTACTTTGAAGTGAATAATTTGTACGGTGCAGCTATGTCCCAGTATCTACCAGTCGGTTCTTTCGAATGGGAGCACGAGCCGATAAATGTACTTAATATTCTCGATGACTCGCCCACAGGATATATCCTCGAAGTAGATTTGAAATATCCTGAGGAGCGTTTCGAGTCGTATAATGATCTCCCCTTTTGTCCCGAGCACAATGTGCCACCTGGCAGTAAAAATTCAAAATTAATGATGACATTTTTGCCAAAAGATAAATACGTTTTGTTATTATCAAAATTTGAAACAATGCTTGAATTTGGGAATGGAATTGGCAAAAATTCACAGAGCCTTGAGGTTTAAACAAGCTCCCTGGCTCAAGACATTCATCGATCTGAACAGCGAATTACGGAAAAAATCCACGAATGAATTTGAAAAGAATTTTTTCAAATTTATGAATAACGCGGTATTCGGAAAAACCATGGACAACATGAGGAAACAAAAAAATGTGAAACTCGTGACAAAGTGGGAAGGTCGATACGGCAAAGGCTCTCATTGCGAAATCCAACTTCCATAGCTGCACCGTATTCGATAATGATATTGTGATCATTGAAATGAATCCCGTCAAAGTCCATTTCAATAAACCTATTTACGTTGGATTTTGTGTTCTCGATCTATCGAAAACCTACATATACGACTTTCATTATAACTATATTAAAAATACGTTTGGCGGTCACGCAAAGCTAATGTACACGGACACCGACAGCCTCTTGTACCATTTCAATGTTCCCGACGTATACGATTTTGTAAAGCACGATGTACATAGATTTGATACTTCCGATTATCCAGCGAACAATATTTATGGCATACCCTTGGTAAATAAGAAAGTTCTCGGTCTATTGACAGATGAAATGAATAGCAAAATAATGAAGGAATTTGTAGGCTTACGAGCAAAATTGTACGCGTTCAAAGTTTTCGGTGAAGAAAAGGATAGAAAGAAAGCTAAGGGTATAAAACATTCCACATTAAGAACAATTACATTTGAAGATTATAAAACATGTTTATTCGATCAACAGAATGTAGCGAAAGATCAGTATTTGATTCGAAACGAAAACCACAAAGTCCATACCATTAAGCAGAAAAAATTAGCATTAAGTAGCTAGACGACAAGCGTATTATGTTACCCGATACTACGGATACTGTACCATGGGGATATATATTTAAAAAAAAAATGACATCAGAGAAAGGAAGGGCGATGTGATAGCAGAATTGAAATGCATCATTCACTTCTAAGTATTGAACGCAGGATCGAGGTGTGTCTTGTAACAAAGATTGAGTTGTCGATGATAAGACGCCCAGAAAGTAAAGCTGCTGCGATCTTTGATCTGTATGCATACCATTTTTTCTCATCAAGCCGAAAGATGCCACCGCTAAGAATGAGAAAAAGATTCTTTGCAATATTTATGGAAATGATCGTGTCAATCGTACGCGGAAAATAACGTTTAAAATTGGAGATAAAATTCGAATCAGCAAGTGCAAATATGTTTTTTGAGAAAGGTTATACATCAGATTGAATGACTGACATTTGTACCATAAACGTGATACGAAATACCTACCCTGTAACGTACAAGCTCACGGATTATCAGGGTCAGTCGATTGAAGGTGATTTCTATCAGGAAGAACTTACTCCAGCCAGAAATCCGGATGTTTACCTTATGGAAAATATTGTGCGAAAACGTGGAAATTAACTGCTAGCAAAATGGTTAGGTTTCGACAATTCACACAACAGATTAATAAATAAAAAGGATTTGTAACGGTTTTTTTCTGAATAAAAACAATTAAATACGTACATGTTATTCTTTTTTATTTTTATTTTTTATTACCATATGGTACAGTATGCGTAGTATTGGGTAACATAATTCTCTTATCGTGTAGCCAACTCTATGGAAAAATAGTGCGAAAACGTGGAAATATGAGGCTAGTGAAATGGTTTGGTTTCGACAACTCACATAGCCAGTTGGATAAATGAAAAGGAGTTGTAAAGGTTTTTCAAATAAAAATGAATTAAATATATATATACATGTCATTTTTTTCTTTGTTTTTTAAATCTATATCCCCATGGTACAGTATCCGTAGTATCGGGTAACATAATACGGTTATCGTCTAGCCAACTTAATGCTAATTTTTTCTGAATAATAGTATGGACTTTGTCTTTTTCGTTTCGAATCAAATACTGAGCTTTCACTACATTCTGTTTGAATGGGATTCGACCGGCGCCTGCGTGGCCGCTACCCGCTCGACGCAGCAGTAAGCGCCCGAGTCAGGCGACCCCGCCGACGCGCCCAAGTTTCTCACAAGCGGCGCGATGCGCGACGATCTATTTATAGAGGCGACGCGGCTCACTCGTCAGCTGAACTCTCCGGACCAGATCCGCTCTAGATCACTGCCTTACAAGCAGGTCGATACACGAGAGCAGACGCCTTTGCCTAGCGGCGGTAAAGCTATCTCGGGGAGCACTCGCTTGCCTACCCGCTCCGGACCACCTACGCTGCCGTGGAAGTCTACCCCCCTACAGGGGCCACGAGCTCCACTGACGCGGCCACCGGCCTGCCTGCTGGGACCTCTGGACCCTCGTCGAAGAAGCTGGACATCGCCACGCTGGACCATCGTGCCCACGTCGCACTCACCGTTGCCTGCCATGCCACTACTCGGCTCCAGCGTAGCCTCGACCACCCAAGGCACTCAGACCAGCCCATCGGGTGGAACCAGCAGAGCCTGCCAGACCAGCGACCAGTCGAGCAGCGAATGGGAACCCGCCGAGCCAGTCGTTAGCCGCTCGCTAACGGCCTCAGCCTGCCAGACCAGCGACCAGTCGGGCAGCGAGTGGGAGCCATCCGAGCCAGTCGTTAGCCGCTCGCTAACGGCCACAGCCAGCCAGGCTGTCCAGCAGCTCACAGCTCCACCCGAGGTGCCAACCCCACCGACAACGCCGGAGAGAGCGTCTACTACCACCAACTCAGGCCACTCCTTGACACCACCTCTGACAAGCCCATGGCAACGGACGTCAACGAAACCCAGCCTAGTCTGGCGTCCTAAAATAAACCGAAACGGCGTATTGTAACATAGTCAATTACATGTAAGGAAAAGAGAAAATTAAACTAAAATAACGAAACTCGTCTCCACCATCATTTAAGCGGAATCGGCCTAGCGAACGACAGCCCAACCCTCAGCCACGAAACTCTCCACGAGCGCAATTCGAAACACTGTTGATCGAATAAACATGTTTTATAATCGTCAAATGTAATGGTTCTTAATGTGGATTGTTTTATACCCTTAGCTTTCTTATTATCCTTTTCTTCACCGAAAACTGTGAAGGCGTACAATTTTGCTCGTAAGCCTACAAATTCCTTCATTATTTTGCCATTCATTTCATCTTTCATTAGACCGAGAACTTTCTTATTTACCAAGGGTATGCCATAAATATTGTTCGCTGGATAATCGGAAGTATCAAATCTTTGTACATCGTGCTTTACATAATCGTATATATCGGGAACATTGAAATGGTACAAGAGGCTGTCGGTGTCCGCGTACATTAGCTTTGCGTGATCGCCAAAGGTATTTTTAATATACTTAAAATGAAAGTCGTATATGTAGGTTTTCGATAGATCGAGAACATAAAATCCAACGTAAATAGGTTTATTGAAATGGACTTTGACGCGATTCATTTCCATTATCACAATATGATTATCGAATGCGGTGCAGCTATGGAAGTTGGGTGTCGCAATGAGAGCCTTTGCACCGTATCGACCTTCCCACTTTGTCACGAGTTTCACATATTTTTGTTTCTTCACGTTCTCCATGGTTTTTCCGAGGACCGCGTTGTTCATCAATTTGAAAAAATTCTTTTCAAATTCATTCATGGATTTTTTCCGTGATTCGGTGTTCAGATCGATGTATGTCTTGAGCCAGGGAGCTTGTTTAAACCTCAAGACTCTCTGAATTTTTGCCAATTCCATTCCAGTTTCAAATTTTTATAATGAATAACGCATTTTTCTGTTGTCACAAATGTCATCATTAATGTTGAATTTTTACTACCAGGTGGTACATTGTGCTCGGGACAAAGGGGGAGGTCTTCGTGCGACTCGAAACGCGCCTCCGGATATTTAAAATTTACTTCGAGGATATATCCTGTAGGCGAGTCATCGGGAATATCAAGCACATTTATCGGCTTGTGCTCCCATTCGAAAGAACCGATTGATAGATACTGGGACATAGCTGCACCGTACAAATTATTCACGTCAAAGTACATTAGGTAAGATTCCTCTTTGCTTAGATCGAAATCTGCACCCATGTATCGATTGTTTGCATGAGCATATCGATTCGAGCATTGCGATATGCCATCTCGAATGCCTTTCTCCATAAATAGGAGCATTTCGGGGTCCGTGAGGGGTTCGAGCTCAACATCGGTACATTTGAGCATCGCATCAAAAGCAAGTCCCGGAGATATAAAATAATGCAGGGGATCCAAACTGTACGTCGAAGAGCAGTTGTTAACGGCTTGATCTGATGTTAAAGGCATTCCAAATGTTTTTCGCATGCTCGTAATCATGACCTACAATATGTTCGTTGTTAAATTTTGTATAAAAATCTTCTTTCGCTGGCAACTGCTTTTTGTCGAGATTCGCCCACGAATCCACATACTCGTAAGGGAAGACTCCATTTCTCGTGAGCAACTGGAATTCCACCACATTATTACAGTGCTTGCGTGTAATCGATTTATCATCATCCGTCAGGTATGAGGCCAGTTTTTAAAGACTACTAGCCATGAACCTGGAGGAGTCGATGAAACGTAAATTGACATTTGTACCGTTAACGCATTTCGTAAATGAAATATATCGCTCTTTGTTTACGGGGAGAAATTTTACTGTACTGTCAAATTGTATAGCCAATTATTTAATTAAAAAGTACGAGTCATAGCCGGAACGATTGTGAAAAACTATTGGGATGCTATGGGATTTTGTATAGTTCAAATTACAACCACGATGCGCAGCACCGCAAAATTTACCTGTGAAATGGCAATGATCACGGTGCTTTATATCGGTGGAGGTGAACAATTTTTCGCAAATATGACAATGTGTGGCATTTTCGTATTGCATTTTTTCATGCGATGTGAGTGGTTTAATCGGCACAATATCGACCAAATGAGAATCGACTGTTTTTCCGATTTTATGCAATTGGTCGATGAACCACTCGATACAATCGGATCCATGTATAATTTCGAATTTCGAGAGTGAATCGTTAAAAAGGCACATTTCAAATAATACGCTGCACTGTGCGGGACATGCTTTTGACACTGTACCTCATTTCCGGTTGATTCGAGATGGTATTCGAGAACAGCGTACACGACAAACGGCACATCTTCTTTGTACCGATAATGTTTGAAATTAAAAATGTTGTTTCCATCGATCGGTAAAGTCATTTTTGTTTTATTTATGATCATGCAATGGCGTTTGTGATTTTCGAAAGAACTTTGAAGATAGAAGTGATCCAAGCAATTATCGCAAAACCATGTGTGTTGATTATAGTTTGTTACTTGGGCACTCAGTAAACGTGACAGATTACGGATCCAAGCTAAGTGGTACATTGATTGGAAATTGTGTTTCCCATCTACGTCCATATCGACATTCCGCTCCACCATAAGGAGGTG
This sequence comes from Ophion obscuratus, assembly GCA_964007375.1. Classification (NCBI taxonomy): domain Eukaryota; kingdom Metazoa; phylum Arthropoda; class Insecta; order Hymenoptera; family Ichneumonidae; genus Ophion; species Ophion obscuratus. Next base: position 60,347,079 of record OZ023314.1, read on the forward strand.
TCTAGTAGGCCTATCCGACTTATTTTTACTTATGTATAACGGAACTACTTCACTTTTTCTAACACACTTGTCAATACCGTATACATTAATCGTTAAGTTGTTCATTTTTTCAAATTTGGAAATGTCTTTCAATGCAAATGGGATATCGATACCGTCGTACTTTAGCACTGTTTTGAAGTATGCTGTCACAGGCCACAAGAAACAGAATTTGTCGTTGTTTTTTATATTCACAACAGCTTTTTTCCCCCGTATATCCTGTGGAAGATCAGCATACGTCGAGATACCACCACGCAGTGGCACGTAGTGGTTCATGTTGACCGTCAAATTGATGATTTCACGCATCGACCATCCAGAATGGCGTTCTTGAAACCCTTCGACGTCAAGCACGAGATCTGTCACATTCTCGTCGAGCCACTTCGTAATGCCCGTAGATGCGAGAATCACTTCGTTACGATTGTTGAAGTACTTCGGGTGTTCAATCACTTGGCCGCTTTTCATTGTAGCAAATTTGCACGCCAACACGACGATGGTCTTCAAATTTCCGTCCTTTGTGAGCACATTTGAGAGCCGCTTGACAGTGGTGACTTTGGCATCCGACAGGAATGATCGCAGATCCTTGTGTATGAGCTTCACCACTGCACCAGTTCATATGTGATTTTGAAATGCGAACTCCAAATGTACCCACCGGACGCGATCGAATACTTTGTCGCGTGCACCAATGTTTCCACCTGCTCGTTGATGAGCCCGAAATTTTTCACTCAGGGATTTGTGCAGGAAGATCGTTGTTTGAATCCTCGTTTTTTCACCACTCGATAAACCCGGTGTTTTCGAGATTTTGTTGAGGAGTCTGATAGTCCGAGCCTGGTAGCTTGACTATTTTTCCACTTCTTCCGTGGATGCACTTTCCAATAGTTTGTAAGCATTTTCCATGATGCTTATTAATTTCAAACACTTCTCCGACTCCATTTTTTTTGTCATATTCGAAAGCTCACGCAATGAGTTACTCTGGACGATGCCGTTATAAGAATCACCGCCCACTACTGCAGCGGCTGCATTTATAGTGCAAATCACTGTGCGATGAGTAACCTCCTTGTCGGCAATGTTTATAAAACACTACGTTGCATCCTTGTCTTTCGGAATTTCTTTGGTGTAACCTGATATAGGTGAATTCATCGTCGGACTCGACATAAACAATTCCCCGAATTATCATGCAATCATATAACTAACTGCGCAATACGTAATTTGATACTCTTGTCACCATGCGTAAATTCTTTTGTCATAGATGTGGAGTGAACTATTCGTAGAATTATGATGCAATACTCTCTATAATATTCAAATCGCGGCTCTTTTTGAGTATTGAATTACCGCTAAAAACTGCGCAGTTCGCAGGTAATTGAAAACGTGAACTGCGCAATGTGCAATGAAAGATCCAGAAAGTTATTAACAATCACGACTCTCTTTAAATTACAGCCGCAAATCTCAGGAAAAAAGGATTAAGTTATAGAATTTGTCACTGCACTCAGTGTTCTACATTACCGATCCTTCACTACCAACCCTATTTTACTGATGTCGTCCAGAACCTTCGATGACGTCATTATAGAAGGTCCAAGAATATCCCCCTAACCCCTCGCTCTCGTGACTCCTATTACCTGGCTTTCATACCGTGTATGGGCGAGCTCATTTACATGGTTGATGGCGTCATCATATAACGTTCGAGAGCATCAAACCCAATACACCAAGCAGCATCTGAAATAATTTGACGCATTTTGCAAAATTCTCGAACAATCTATGTGAAGAGATCGGAGAAAAAAGAATGGAAGAATCTTGATGGAGGACGCATCGTTAATCCAGAATTTCTAGACTGCCCTTCGAGTCGAAAGTTGCATACCTCGTTGGATGTCCGTATCACTTGAACTCTACAAAGTTCAATTGCGCTACGAAAAATATACAGACATTAAACATTGGATACTCGAACCTAATGATTGAATTTTTTCGTCTTAATAAATCAATCTCGAACATAATACACGTTTTTATATTTCTTCTCAAAACCCCCTTCCATCATCGTTTGATCATGCAGTATGACAGCCTTTACAAACAATCAAAGGGAACGTAAAAACGATATACGAATAATCTCAAGGATTCCGTTTTCTGTGTCCAATGGCACTGGCTTGTGGGCGTTGAACAGCTGTTTGATGGCGAGGTTCGCCATGAATCTCTTATCGGAAGTAACCGAATAGGGCGAAGAGAGAAAAAATATAGGTCACATATTTGTCGCGTCATTGCCGCCACGCATTCTTTCGTTGCACTCCCTAATAACTCAAACGTCGCCGTTCTTTCTTGGAACTCTATAGGATAACATCGCAATACTTCCGGATGATTAACGTATCTCTCTGTCACACATAAATGTAGCTTGAAGCTAAGATTGTAATAAGAGCTTTATTATCGACGGCCGTTAAAAATTCAGTGACTGCGATAGGGTGACTCCTAGAACATTCGGAACATACTCATATTAACCCGCTTTCATACCCTGTGTTAGCTCAAGTCAACTCGAACGTTGCCGTTAACGCGATGCCATCAACTGTAGGTTTCTATGACTCGCATTACCCTCACAACGGGATACACAATTATTATTAAGTCAACTACGTAGTTTATTATTATTATTATTATTATTTTTTATTATAATTAACAGACTTTATTGCTCCGGGCAACGCACTTCCTCAGTTTGCACTAGGAAACATTCACCTACCCCCGGGGGTTAGGCTCGATCTTATCCTAGACCGGAACAATAACGCTGGGCGGCACTCGAGGGTTCCGACATCACCTCGGCTGCCGCCCAGTCAAAAAGTCGCGCGAAAAATCCAATATATCGCTCTGCGATAGCCGCTCCCTCAAGCCAGAGGGTTAGCGGCGACCGCAGTCCACAATCGTGTTGCCTGAGTAAACGGAGGGACCCAAGTATGACCGCCTTCTGCATCCGACCCGCCAGCAACCGGACACCGGGTTTGCAAACCGGTATGCTAGCGAGGCCCGATACAAAAGACTCTTTCATCCCCCCTAGCGCGCCGATGACGAGGACAAAGAGAGTTACCCTGAATCCTCGGTGCAAACGACGCAGCTCGGCCAGGAGAGGCTGATACTTGAGCCGTTTCTCCTCTTCCTTTCGCGACACGTTCATTTCAGCCGGAGCCGAGAACTCAATGACGTATATCGTCTTGTCGTCGAAATCGAAGAGGACAACATCAGGCTTAGTCGCTTGAAGCGGCCCGATGGTCGCGAATGAGAAGTTCCAATAAATCTTACACCTCTCGTCCACGACAACGGACTCAATATCTCCTGGTAAATAAGGCGGCGCGCGCTCCCGATCTATCCCATAAGAGTGCCATAGATGGTAGTACAACACTCTTAGGGCCGCGTTATGGCGATAGATGTAGCCGGAGACTGCATATACTGGGCAGGCCGACAGTAGATGCATTAGTGTCTCCGGCGATTGTTTGCATGCACGACACATAGTGGTCGGCAGAGGCTGACCCAAAACGCGACTGCGATAGACCAGGTTGTTGATGACTACGTCTTGGCAGGCGCAGATAAACCCTTCGGTCTCGAACATCAGTCCAGCTGACCGCAAGAAGGAAAAGGTCAGCTGTGTGGACAGCCCCTGTTCCTCGATGTGGTGAAAAAACACACCGTGCATGGGTCTGTCCACGTGCTGCCGAGTCAGGACAGTCTGCTCGGCAGCCCTGATTGCCCGCCGACGTCGGGACTTGGGCAACCGAGCGACGGAGTCTATTGGCAAGGCGCCACGCCGGCGCCGGCGGAACTCCAAGCCGAGGGTCCCTGCCGCACGATCTGCCGCCTTATAAAGAAAAGCACCCGCCCCATGAAGCTCATGCTGGTGCACAATCTCCAGGAGCAGGTCCGAGCTTGTTGTTACATCGCTTGCTGTTCCGAGGACCATGCGGTCATGAAGACACTCCAATCCCAAGAGCCCACGCCCGCCGCTCTGACGCAGCATATAGAGGCGCGGGGTGGAAGATCAAGGGTGCAGACCCCGCTCGATGTTCATTATTTTGCGTGTGCCGATGTCCAGCTGTTTAAGCTCGTCTCTACGCCATTTGACGACGCCAAAGGAGTAGAGCAGTACCGGGACAGCGAGCATATTGGTGGCAGTGATCTTATTTTTCCCAGACAGATCTGATTTCCAGATCCGTCTGAGACGCCGCCTATACTCGCTGCGGAGGGCCTCCTTGACACCCTCAGCGTCTTGTACAGAACGCTGATCGATGCCAAGGTACCCATAAGACCCTCCGGCGTCCAGGTGTTTGAAAACGCTCCCGTCCACCAGCCGAACATCAGCCGCGACACCCTCTGCTCTCCCTCTCCTGAGATGAAGAACAGCGCACTTGTCCAATCCGAAGTCCATTCCCGCCGCCCGCGTATACGTCGCTACGATGTTGAAGAGGAGCTTAAGCCCCCCCCCCCCCCCTCCACAGGAGCGTATAGCTTGAGGTCGTCCATACAAAATAAATGGGTGATCCCTCGCCCACGCTCCCCGGGGGGCCCCGCTTCGTACCCGCGTGCAGCCCGCAAGTCGATTGATAAGGGTTATAGTGAGATGCAAAACAGGCGGGGGCTGAGAGAATCTCCCTGGATAATCCCCCTCCTATACCTCACCACTCCGGTTGACACGTAGCCTTCACTAGTCTTAACTGTTAAGCGTGTCTTCCAGAGCGGCATGAGCTGCTTAATGCATCCCACTCTGTAAGGACTCACTGAAAGGCGTTCGAATAGGTGTATAATCAGTTTGTGACTGATAGTGTTGAACGCCTTACGGTATTCTATCTAAGCGACTGAGAGGTTACGCTTGTGCTGGACCGCGTCTTGCGTGATGCAGCGGTCCACCAGCAGGTTCTCCTTACAACCTCCCAGCCCCCTCTTGGATTCCCTTTGTTCGTGTATCTCCCGCCATGCAGGCTCGATCTCGCCCAGAAGACGCTCATAAAGAATCTTTGTGAAGATCTTACAGAGCGCATTCAGACACGTTATCGGGCGGTAGTTCTCCGGACGAGACAGATCCCCTTTTTTGAGGATTAACACCGTCCTTCCCTCTGTCAGCCACGTAGGGATTGGCACCGTCCCATCGATGAACGACGAGAAGATGCGGGCCAGATCGGTATGGGTGCACGTTAATTTTTTCCACCAGAAGATGTTAATCCCATCCGGCTCGGGAGCGGCGTGGGTCCTCATGCTACTCACCGCCTTCTCCACCTCACCCCGCGTGACTGGAAAACAGTCGCCACGCTGACTCGGCTGTTGCCGGCAATACGTGTCGAACCGTCCCAGAGCTGGAGTGCTTTCATCAAAATGACCCGCCTCGCTATACAGTTTTCCCCAAAACCGCTCCACCTGAACAGCTGTTGGCGCTGTGTCGGGAGCAGGCGTAGGTGGTTGGAACCAGCGGCCTGCAGAACGGAAGAGGGCATTGTCTAACGCCCGACCCAGCTGCCTCTCTAGGGATTGCTTCGCAACCCCCAGATTCCGCACCTTCTCCACGTAGCGTTCCTTCACAATAAGAAGGATAGCTTCGTTCAATGTATGGTGACGGCATTTCAGTTCCGAGCTGATTTTTCGGATTTTAAGGGTAAACGCCCTCCCCGCCGCAATGAAGTCTAACACACACTGAACACGGGATGCCTGCCTCCGCGCTTCATTGATCTTATTCTGGAGCTGTGCAACGCACCGCCGAGTCTTAGCCACAAACGCCGCCTTATCATTGCGTGTCTGAGGCTTCAACTCAACAGCTGCGCGATACACAGCCCAGTTCAAGCTGAGGAGATCAGCGGTCTCGGGGATTGCTGCCGCGAGGGACTCATTTGCCGCTTCTAGGCAACCAGGCTGAAGAGAAAATTTCCCAGTCTCCCAGTCTTCCCCAGTCCTCTCCGTCTTTCCCAGTCTTCCCCAGTCCTCTGTCAAATCGACGCGCCAAGGGGGGGGGGGGGGGGTTCCGACTGGCGGGGGTTCGATCTTGAGGCCGTCTGGCAGAATTCCGCGCGGAACGCGCGGACGAGCGCCTGCCGGACAGCTCTGGTGGTAGTAATAAGAGATCGTAGCCTTGTCGTCGCAAGCGGGCAGCCTGGTCTCGCAGATGTTGTTGCGAGAGGTGCAAGCTGTGGGTGCACTTGCAAGCTGTGGGTGCACTTGGCTCCAGAGGGCCTGCAACCTCGCCATGTAGCCCCGCCGCGACGGTACGCTATCCCTCCAGCAGCTGATGAGGTCTTCCTTGAGTTCCTCCGTCCACTCGAGGCGCCGATTTCGAGCCGTGGTCGTTGCCGTGGACCCTATCCGGGTGCCCCTCCCAACTGATCCTTGGTCCCTATCCGCGAGGGACCGGTTGTGGGGGGCCTGACTAGGTGGTCTTCGAACCTAGTTTTCGGCGTGGCAGGTGGTTGGCCTGGCACGTCGGTGGCTATTGCGGGGGATTAGTACTCCCCCGGGCGATGGGCACGCCAGCTTCCCTACGCCAGCTATTATTATTATTATTATTATTATCTCGTGTAACCCGAGACCCGAAACCCAGGACCCCTCCCCCTTGCCTCCACATTCCATGAGCGATCACATCGCTGAATTGTTACTATTATTATTATTTTTTTTTATAATAGACTTTATTGCTCCGGGCAACGCACTTACTCAGTTTGCACTGGGAAACATTCACCGTCCCCCGGGGGTTAGGCTCGGTCTTAACCTAGACCGTAACAATAACGCTGGGCGGCACTCGAGGGTTCCGAAATTACCTCGGCCGCCACCCAGTCAAAAAGTCGCGCGAGAATTCCAATATATCGCCCTGCGATAGCCGCTCCCTCAAGCCAGAGGGTTAGCGGCTACCGCAGTCCACAATCGTGTTGCCTGAGTATACGAAGGGACCCAAGTATAACCGCCTTCTGCATCCGACCCGTTAGCAACCGGACACCGGGTTTGCAAACCGGTATGCCAGCGAGGCCCGATATAAAATACTTTTTCATCCCCCCTAGCGCGCCGATGATGGGACAACGAGAGTTACCCTGAATCCTCGGTACAAACGACGTAGCTCGGCCAGGAGAAGCTGATACTTGAGCCGTTTCTCCTCTTCCTTTCGCGACACGTTCACTTCGGCCGGAGCTGAGAACTCAATGACGTATATCGTCTTGTCGTCGAAATCGAAGAGGACAACATCAGACTTAGTCGCTTGAAGCGGCCCGATGGTCGCGAATGCGACGTTCCAATAAATCTTGCACCTCTCGCCCACGACAACGGACTCAATATCTCCTGGTAAATAAGGCAGCCCGGGCTCCCGGTCTATCGCATAAGAGTGCCGTAGATGGTAGTACAACACTCTTAGGGCCGCATTATGGCGATAGATATAGCCGGAGACTGCATATACTGGGCAGGCCGACAGTAGATGCATTAGTGTCTCCGGCGATTGTTTGCATGCACGACACAAAGTGGTCGGCAGAGGCTGACTCAAAACGCGACTGCGATATACCAGGGTGTTGATGACTCCGTCTTGGCAGGCGCAGATAAACCCTTCGGTCTCGGACATCAGTCCAGCTGACCGCAAGAAGGAAAAGGTCAGCCGTGTGGACAGCCCCTGTTCCTCGATGTGGTGAAAAAACACACCGTGCATGGGTCTGTCCACGTGCTGCCGAGTCAGGACAGTCTGCTCGGCAGCCCTGATTGCCCGCCGACGTCGGGACTTGGGCAACCCAGCGACGGAGTCTGTTGGCAAGGCGCCACGCCGGCGCCGGCGGAACTCCAAGCCGAGGGTCTCTGCCGCACGATCTGCCTCCTTATAAAGAAAAGCACCCGCCCCATGAAGCTCGTGCTGGTGCACCATCTCCAGGAGCGGGTCCGAGCTTGTTATCACTTCGATTGCTATTTCGAGGACCATGCGGTCATGAAGACGCTCCAATCCCAAGAGCCCACGCCCGCCGCTCTGACGCAGCATATAGAGACGCGTCAGATACGACGAAGATAAGAGGGACACCCTGTGTATATATATATATATATATATATATATATATATATATATATTATATTGTCACTCGAAATAGCTCCTGGGGACACCCTGTATATATTGTAACGGTTCGGCCACATAGGTAAGCCACCGTCACACCGAATACGATGGCGTCTAACCATTTCCGAGATACTTGCGTATTCTAGCCAGCATTCAGAGCAACCGGCCATGCCGACGGCCGGGCGTGTCAATCGGGCCAAGAAATTGGGGCAAGCCCGCGGCACCTCGCTAAGGGCCCCGCCCACCGCGAGGAGCATGACCACCGCGGACTCGCGTGAATCGCCGCCTTAGTCGATATTCTCGCTTCCCGTGCTCGACCACTCCTAGCTTATTAAGGTTGTGACACAGATCCATCGTGACGCCTCTTCGTAATACATGCTCGCCTAATATCTTAGAGAGCAACCCGCCAGCATATTTCCTTCCTCGAGAGGAGTATGATCTGCTGCCGTCCTCAAAATAACCAACGCTGTCAACCCCACCAACGGAAGATTCCTCGGCGGCGTGATTTCCCACCTTAGTCTCCAGAATCGCGGGAGAAATGGAATTTCTCCTGACGGGCCTTGGGCTATTTAAGGGCGAGCACGAGTTGGAGCAGCACTCTTCGCAAATTCTTTTCAAACTACGTGGAGTCACCGTCATCCGTCATCGCGGATCACAGGATGGAGGCCTTGCTGCCGTTGCCCTGGTCCCATCCTAGAACGACCTCAGCTTCGGGTTAGATACTCTATTCTCTTGGAAGGTCCCATCATTGCGCTGGATATCCGACCTCGAGAATAGAGTCTTCGTGGTGATTGCTAGACAGGGTAAACGTATTAAAACATCCGATCGATTGTCCCTAGGACGATCGATCGCCACCTAGCTCTGCACGCACAGAGACTCGGAGTGTACAGTCCGTGAAGGGCCGAACGCGCTTCGCTGTACACGAGGATACTTCTCAACCAGCTTCACTGGTTTTTCGTCCTCCTCGCTTGGCACCGAGGAGGTCAGCCGTCCCTTCCGGACGGCCCCGCTATGTGCACTCGGAGAGAGCAATTCTCGCTCGAGGTCGCACATTATTAGAACGCTAGATTCTCTAGCGCGTGAGTGACACGGCGTGGCACCCGTGCGCTTTGTTGCATTCGGCAACTTGTGCCAACCGGAATATCTGCCACTTCAACAATAGTAACCTGTACGGACTCGCTTCTGATTACAGAAGCGATCCCAAAACCGGCGTAACGCGTACACGACGACGCTCGCGATCTGTGCGAGTGCGAGCGAGAGAGACCGCGAACGAAAGGAGAGAGACCGCACCGGTATACCCGCGGCCGATACCTCACACGACTCATACCATCCTCGTCACTCCTATCACGGCAGCTTCTCTCGCCGACCTTCCCTGATCTCTGTAAACGTCGTTATCCTCAACTAACAAGACTAAAACACATTAGATAATTCACTCATAATTTTCTTAATGTTTCAAACCCGACATCAACTCATAAAAATCCGAAATATCGAATGCCGATGATGACGGATTTATACAGGTGTCCCTGAGACCCTCAAAACCACTGAGGCATCTCCCAAAAACACCTCAAATCCGTCCCATCCCAACGGGCACAGAAACAAAGTACATCGTCCTTCAGGAGGCTACGGGAATCCCTATAATATCAAACGGCGTAACATTCGCCGCGTAAACTCGTTTTCCCGGATCTATGCGAATACGCCCCAGGAAACGAGAATAAAGCGTTCGCTAAATATCGCGAAACGTCTCGTTGGCGCCCAACGTGGGGCCCGAAAGCCATATAAAATATCCTGAAAATGTACAACTACCGAATGTGTCAAAAAAAAAACGCTCTAGCTTCATATAAAATAAGATAGTTAGGCGTTGCAATCACCACTAGATCGGATAGCCAGTGAGAAGCTGAGAAAAACACCAATTTCAGGTCGTTCATAATCCGATAAAACAAATACAAACGAGAAACGAGCACTCGCACACGGTGCGTGCTCGTTCTCTCTCAGGAAGCCGAGAAAACTTTCGAGCAAAATCACCGACATAAATCGTGTCAAGGCTACTCGGATAGAAGCGTAGGGGAGCGAGTACTCACGCACTCGTGCTTGCTCGTTCTCTCTCTTGGGAGACGAAATAACCTCGCGTAATAAGTTTTCAAATATTTCGTCCGTCTCACTCTCACCAAGGGAACAAAGGTATTACGCGGTGTCGAGCACAATACGCAAACTTTGGCAAGGCCACGCTGATCCCGACCGGCGTGCGAGAGCAGAAAAAAAAACTTTTTTTTCTTGTCGCTCGCGTGCCAGGGGATTAGCGAGCATCGCGCACGACTCGACGCCGCGGACGAAAAAAAAAAAAAAAATACATACAGGCCTCGAGTCTCGCGACTACCGCGCGGCCGTGTGAGCAACAGAATTACGTAAATACTTACTTACCACGTGCGAGGAATATCGTGGCTTCAAATTAAATTAACTCGGACGTACTGCTCGGTGCTCGAGGGGTACCTCCCCTCCTCGCGTACCAAGGCTTAGCGCGCCGAAATGAGCGAGCCCCGGAAGGGGAATCCTCCTCAGGAGGGGCGGGCGATAAACCTCCCGCCCCGTGCCGCTACAGACTCGGCCCTCGCGACCGCCCTACCCACCGAACCCGACGCCCTCCCAAATGTGAGGAGCGAGCCGCGGGGAGGTGAGAAGGGGGTGCGTCGCAGGGACGACGGTACCGGGAAAGGAACGAGGGGTCTTCCAGCTTGGAACCCGAATGTTCCTGACCCGCAAGACTCAAACGAGAACGCTCGTTCTTTACCGGAAGAATCCCAATTATCCATGTCGGCCATCAGAGAACTGATGTCCAACATACAACGCTGCGTCGACGACGATGCAAAGGCGCTTACGGCGACACTCCTCTCCATTAATGAGAATTTCGCAAAGAAACTCGAATCCCTCGAGGACGTAGTGAATATGCAAGTCCGGAGCCTACTTCAAAGGCCTCCCGACGCAAACTCCACTATCGAACCTTGGGGTGACAATCCTCTCACCTCGACGCGCCACGGCGCGCCCACGCCTAGGGGACAATGCCACCCACACGGGGAAGCGCATCCGACACCGGAAGAGAGGCTATTGAACGTAGGCAACTTGGGGTTACCCGCAGAGTATGCCCAAGAAATTCACCATCGGCATGGAAATCCCATCAGGGACCATACCCCCACGTACCCACCATCCTCGCAACTAACACCACGCGAAGATACTCCACAGTGCACCAACGCGGGAGTCATGAAGATCAGCGCCCCCACCTTTGGAGGCCATGATCATGAACTCCCCTGGCAGTTCCTGACACACCTGAGAGAATACCATCGTGTATTTACCAACCGATATGATTTTAAAATCATCGTCTCCCAGTGTCTGTCAGACCTGGCCCTCCAGTGGTGGAAGATCTCCAGAAGCGACACCCACTCCTGGGAATCGTTTGAACAAATGTTCCTCGAACGGTTCTGGAGTGAGGATCGACAATATCGCGCGAAAAATAAAATTGAATACGGATGGTTCGATCCTCTCAAAAAGGAATCCCGATTCGGGTACGCCCTGTCCGTAATTGGGCTGGCCAAAGACCTTAGGCCGCCTCTCTCCGATAAGGAGATCATCAACAAGATAAAACGACACTTCCCCGAGGAGGTGCGGATGATCATACGAGCCAAATGTATCGAATCGATCCCAAGCCTCCTCGACCTTCTATCGTCCTTAGATGAAGAAGGGCCGGGGAACAAAGAGCGCGACGGCTCAGGCCGTCCGCCTCGACCAACGTTCGCGGGGTTCTCTAGGGAACCATCACGTCCAGAATCCCATCCGGGGAATGTCAAGCCTCCTCGATACGGGTACCCTAGAGGGCCACCCGAAAAAGGACAATTCCCCGAGAACCGTCGGGACAATCGCAAGGTCTTTCAGAGCCTTGAAATCGCCGAACCGGCCTCTGAGACGGTTGCCGATCCACCCGATCCCTCCGAGCAGGGAAACGAGCAGACGTCACCCCCTCCTGCTACGCCATAAGGGAGGTGACGCTCGGCCTGGGCAGGGATGTGAGAGGCGACCTCTTAGCAGAGGAGTCCGAGGAAGAAGAGGAGCCCAGAGAAAGCCCCAAGATCGCGATACTAATCGCGGGTATCCCGGTGTCGGCGCTAGTAGACACGGGAAGCCAAGCAACAGCAATAGGATTGGACCTCTTCAACAGTCATCGGGCCCTTCAGGCATGTCCCACTCTACCACTAACAAGGACAACTGTCACAGGAGCGACACGAGGACGTGCAACTCCTGTAACCAAACAAATATACGCGGAGATCGACATCCTGTCGATCAAGGTGCGACACACCATACTAATTGTCCCCAATCTCACGAGCCCGTGCATCTTAGGGATATACTTCCTCGTAAGAACACGGTCCGTGATAGATCTGGGACAATACTTCATTACTTTTGACAACAGGGAGGATGATAGGGCCCATCAATCCATACCCCTGCAAGCTACCTATCTAGACACGCATCTCTCCGATCGAGGAGAAATGCTCGACTCTGAGGAAGTCACCGATACGGAATTGGACCAGAAGGTCTCAGAAACCACCGGCCTCATAACCTCCGAGAAGGAAAAGCTCAGGAACCTTCTCGTGAAAAACAAACTAGTCTTTAATAAAAAGCCTGGTTTGCTCCGATCATACCAACACGTGTTGAAGGTAAAACCGCACGTACCATTCAAGGCAATGAGCTACCCCGTGCCCCTCGCCTACCGCTCGGCAGTCGATGAGGAAATACGGGTACTCATTAATCAAAGAACAATTCAGCGCTCGAAAAGCCCTTACAGCAGCCCACTCTTGATATCCCGAAAAAAGGATGGCGGGGTCAGGCTGTGTCTGGACGCGAGACGCATAAACCAGATATTGGAACCAGACCACGAACGCATGGAGACCGCGGAGGAATTGTTCCAGGAATGTCGCAGTGTGGCATTCCTGTCCACCCTCGACATGCGTGTCAGTTTCTGGCAGGTCCCCTTACACCCGGACTCACGGAAATACACCGCCTTTTCCCATCGCGGGAAAACTTACGAATTCCGCGTGACGCCCTTTGGTCTCTCCACCAGCACGGCTAGTCTGGTGAGAGGACTCGAAAGGGTCCTTCAAGGGCTTCACGACGTGACCAACTTCGTGGACGACATCTTATGCACCTCTGAGTCTTTTGAGGAACACCTCACATGCCTCGAGGAGCTGTTCCAACGATTTTTGGAACATGGCCTGACTCTTAGCCTTGAAAAATCGTACTTCTTTAAAAAGGAGACCAAGTTTTTAGGGCACGTCCTGTCGCGAGACGGGATAAGACCAGATCCTGACAAGGTAGAGGCCATTCAGGCCTTTCCCTCACCAAAGAACCTCAAACAACTCCGAGGGTTCCTTGGTTTAATCAACTATTATAGCAAACTCACCAGAGAACACAGTGAGGCCACGGCCCCCCTTTTACACCTGCTACGTAAGGGGGAAAAGTGGGAATGGGGTCTCAACGAGGAAAATGCGCTAGCGAATGTCAAAGCAAAATTTTGCACGAGCGTGATCCTGGCGTATCCCCTAAAAAACCGTCCATTTTATCTTCAAACGGACGCCAGTGACCTGGCGCTCGGGGCTGTCCTATCGCAAAAATCAGACGAGGGGGAAACGATGGTCCTCCACTTTGCGAGCCGCACCCTGAAGGGCGCGGAAATCCGTTATACCGTCACGGAACGGGAGTTGCTTGCCATTGTGTGGGCGCTCACCAAATTCCGCACCTATCTGCTGGGGGCACCGGTGATTATCGCGACGGACCACGTAGCCCTAACCTTCCTAAAGGAATGCCGGCTGTCTCACGATCGGCTAACCCGATGGATCCTCGCGATCCAAGACTACAACCCCACGATAAAGCACTGCGAGGGAAAAAAAAACCTCGTTGCGGACCTCCTGAGTCGTCCTAACACGGAACGAACCAAGGAGCAGATACGCATCGCCACTCTCGAAGAAGACCAGGTGGACGCTCTGGTTGCGTGCATCTCCCGCCTCAGGGAATTGCAAAGAAATGACCCCAAATACGGGAAACTCATTGAGCGGGGCGAGCCGAACCCTAACGACTCCAAACATCTTCTTCGAGATGGCCTCCTCTTCAGAATAACGAAGGGGATTGAGAGGGTCTGCGTGCCGGCAGCGGGAGTACGGGATCTCATCCTAAACTGCCACACCACCTATGCCCACGCGGGTGCAAAGAAGTGCTACCTAATGCTCAGGGAAGACTTCCACTTCCCTCGCTTTCATCATGTATATCGTCAAACCCTTGCCAGTTGTGACAGCTGTCAAAGAAGCAAAATCTACACGGTGGGAAGCTTTGCACACCAACAAAACATCCTGCCGTCCAGACCCCGAGAGCTGGTGCCCTTGGACTACTATGGCCCTCTTCCCAAAGGACGGTACGGTCTCTGCTATATCCTGGCAGTAATCGACGTCTTCTCTAAGATCACACGGTTATATGGGATACGCAAGGCCACCACAGAAGCCACGTAGAAGGTTCTGGCAGACGATTACTTCGAGAAGTTTGGGAAACCCGAGGCCCTACTCAGCGACCAAGGGACTCAATTCACGGCAAAGAAGTGAGAAGCATACCTGCGAGACAATGGGATAAGGAGAATCTGGACCTCGATCCGCCACCCGCAAGCCAATCCCGTCGAGCGGACGAATCGAGAACTCTCTCGGTTCTTCCGAACCCTGATCAAAGGCAAGCACAACGAATGGGTCAAATGGCTACCCATCGTAGAGGAGTGCATCAATATGACCCATCATGAGACCATAGGCTTCACGCCCTGGGAGCTGCACTTCGGAAAAGAAGTGGATCGCCCCTGGCAGAAGATCCTGGGCAAGCGTCGAGAGACAACCAACGCGCCCGAAAGCCTCATACTGGCCGCCTCCGAAAGGATGCGAAGAGCACGAGGTAAACGAGCGGAGAAAGTAAACTAACAACATAGGACCAGAGAATTTCGCGTAGGCGAAGAAGTGCTCGCACGAGCGCTCACCGTATCACGTCCATCGGTATGCCTCATCGCCAAATTCCTGCCGGTCTATGAAGGACCCTATGTCATATCTCGGAAAATCCACCAGACGTCGTACATCCTCCGACACATCGGCACCGACAAGGAGCGGGGACTATTCCACCAATCCGATCTGCGCCCCTATCTGCGACCCATGGAAAACCCCCTCTACTAGAACACCGGGACGAGAAGAAGATAAGAGGCAGCACGTGCGAGCTTACTCCAGTTCACGATAGATCATGGAGAAAGCAACACAGACACGCAGCGATCGGGAGGGTCACGAGGTCTCGCCGCGACCCTATATACCCGCGGAGAAAGGAAAACGGAACGCGCGCGGTCCTCGGACCGGGAAAAACAAACAGGCGCAAACCGAGCCGTGGTTTTTCCAATACATGGAGGAGGACGAAGCACGACAGCGAGAGGTGTTGGGGATTCCCGAAGGGACGCCAAACCGGTTCGAGCCCGGAACGATAAAGATTTAAAAAAAGTTCGTGGTCCCCACACCTCCGGCGCCCCCACCCACTCCAGAGTGGAAGGCACCGGCCCGCGAGGGTCCTCGAGCGGTACGCACCCCGGCAGGGATGCGGATCCTCTGGGGACGGCGACGCACCACCACCAGGCCCGACATCAAGCGCCCTGCCGACGACCCCGCCATCGAGGAGGCGTGCACCCGCAAGAGTGCACGGGGTCGTCCCTCAACAGGAAATAGACCTTAAGGTCGTCGCCCCCTTAGGAAGGGAATTCCGACCTTGGAGGGGCCATGTAACGGTTCGGCCACATAGGTAAGCCACCGTCACACCGAATACGATAGCGTCTAACCATTTCCGAGACACTTGCGTATTCTAGCCAGCATTCAGAGCAACCGGCCATGCCGACGGCCGGGCGTGTCAATCGGGCCAAGAAATAGGGGCAAGCCCGCGGCACCTCGCTAAGGGCCCCGCCCACCGCGAGGAGCATGACCACCGTGGACTCGCGTGAATCGCCGCCTTAGTCGATATTCTCGCTTCCCGTGCTCGACCACTCCTAGCTTATTAAGGTTGTGACACAGATCCATCGTGACGCCTCTTCGTAATACATGCTCGCCTAATATCTTAGAGAGCAACCCGCCAGCATATTTCCTTCCTCGAGAGGAGTATGATCTGCTGCCGTCCTCAAAATAACCAACGCTGTCAACCCCACCAACGGAGGATTCCTCGGCGGCGTGATTTCCCACCTTAGTCTCCAGAATCGCGGGAGAAATGGAATTTCTCCTGACGGGCCTTGGGCTATTTAAGGGCGAGCACGAGTCGGAGCAGCACTCTTCGCAAATTCTTTTCAAACTACGTGGAGTCACCGTCATCCGTCATCGCGGATCACAGGATGGAGACCTTGCTGCCGTTGCCCTGGTCCCATCCTAGAACGACCTCAGCTTCGGGTTAGATACTCTATTCTCTTGGAAGGTCCCATCATTGCGCTGGATATCCGACCTCGAGAATAGAGTCTCCGTGGTGATTGCTAGACAGGGTAAACGTATTAAAACATCCGATCGATTGTCCCTAGGACGATCGATCGCCACCTAGCTCTGCACGCACAGAGACTCGGAGTGTACAGTCCGTGAAGGGCCGAACGCGCTTCGCTGTACACGAGGATACTTCTCAACCAGCTTCACTGGTTTTTCGTCCTCCTCGCTTGGCACCGAGGAGGTCAGCCGTCCCTTCCGGACGGCCCCGCTATGTGCACTCGGAGAGAGCAATTCTCGCTCGAGGTCGCACATTATTAGAACGCTAGATTCTCTAGCGCGTGAGCGACACGGCGTGGCACCCGTGCGCTTTGTTGCATTCGGCAACTTGTGCCAACCGGAATATCTGCCACTTCAACAATAGTAACCTGTACGGACTCGCTTCTGATTACAGAAGCGATCCCGAAACCGGCGTAACGCGTACACGACGACGCTCGCGATCTGTGCGAGTGCGAGCGAGAGAGACCGCGAACGAAAGGAGAGAGACCGCACCGGTATACCCGCGGACGATACCTCACACGACTCATACCATCCTCGTCACTCCTATCACGGCAGCTTCTCTCGCCGACCTTCCCTGATCTCTGTAAACGTCGTTATCCTCGACTAACAAGACTAAAACTCATTAGATAATTCACTCATAATTTTCTTAATGTTTCAAACCCCACATCAACTCATAAAAATCCGAAATATCGAATGCCGATGATGACGGATTTATACAGGTGTCCCTGAGACCCTCAAAACCACTGAGGCATCTCCCAAAAACACCTCAAATCCGTCCCATCCCAACGGGCACAGAAACAAAGTACATCGTCCTTCAGGAGGCTACGGGAATCCCTATAATATCAAACAGCGTAACATTCGCCGCGTAAACTCGTTTTCCCGGATCTATGCGAATACGCCCCAGGAAACGAGAATAAAGCGTTCGCTAAATATCGCGAAACGTCTCAATATATATATATATATATATACACAGGGTGTCCCATTTTAATCTTCCACCTGAATTTTCTCGAAAAATAGTGCTCGGACGAAATATTGTGTGGAACAAAACTTCTAGGGATTGAAGGGGGACGTTTGAAAAAAATTTATTTGAGGAGCCAAAATTCAAAATGGCGGCGTTACAAAGGCTGACATGTTTTTTTTCAAACGGAAACATAACTTTTTTCATTGCCATAAAATTTGTCAGCTGAACACTAAAAACTTTTGTTGAAAAAATTTTTTGATAAAGTTCATAGTTTTCAAGTGAGAACATCATTTTCAATTATTTCAGATGTATCCAGGATTTGTGTCATGTGTGTGTGTGTGTGTGTGTGTGTGTGTGTGTGTGTGTGCGTGCGTGCGTGCGTGCGTGCGTGCGTGCGTGCGTGCGTGCGTGCGTGCGTGCGAGCGTGCGTGCGTGCGTGCGTGCGTGCGTGCGTGCGAGCGTGCGTGCGTGCGTGCGTGCGTGCGTGCGTGCGTGCGTGCGTGCGTGCGTGCGTGCGTGCGTGCGTGCGTGCGTGCGTGCGTGCGTGCGTGCGTGCGTGCGTGCGTGCGTGCGTGCGTGCGTGCGTGCGTGCGTGCGTGCGTGCGTGCGTGCGTGCGTGCGTGCGTGCGTGCGTGCGTGCGTGCGTGCGTGCGTGCGTGCGTGCGTGCGTGCGTGCGTGCGTGCGTGCGTGCGTGCGTGCGTGCGTGCGTGCGTGCGTGCGTGCGTGCGTGCGTGCGTGCGTGCGTGCGTGCGTGCGTGCGTGCGTGCGTGCGTGCGTGCGTGCGTGCGTGCGTGCGTGCGTGCGTGCGTGCGTGCGTGCGTGCGTGCGTGCGTGCGTGTGTGTGTGTGTGTGTGTGTGTGTGTGTTTCTACCCATCGTGATCAAAGTTCGTCAAGGATTTAAAGAAACACGTTTTTGGGCCTGAAAATGGCACAAACGCTATTAAAATGGAAAAAAAAACTATTTTTCATCGATTTTCCTCCAAAATTTTCTCATGAAATATTGTCCAAATTTAAAAACAAAAAAAAACAAAATTTTCAACAAAAAAATTTGATTCTTTTTTTGTTCAAGTTTTTTGTTCACGCACACATCCACACACATACACGCACGCGCGCCCACACACACACACACACACACACACACACACACACACAAATCCTGGATACATCTCAATTGAAAATTATGTTCTCACTTGAAAACTATGAACTTTATCAAAAAATTTTTTCAACAAATGTTTTTAGTTTTCAGCTGACAAATTTTTTGGCAATAAAAAAAAGTTATGTTTCCGTTTGAAAAAAACATGTCAGCCTTTGTAACGCCGCCATTTTGAATTTTGGCCCCTCAAATAAATGTTTTTCAAACGTCCCCGTTCAATCCCTAGAAGGTTTGTTCCACACAATAGTTCGTCCGAGCAATATTTTTCGAGAAAATTCAGGTGTAAGATTAAAATGGGACACCCTGTATATATTGTCACGAAATAACTTGGTACTTATTGACGTCACAAAAAAATGTTCCAGACAAAAGTTGTACGGTGTGAGGGGGTGACCAAATGCGACTATTTTTTTATTTCAGTGGAGACGTTGACGGACAGTGAAGGTCACGTCCACTTTTTAAATTGGAATGGTACATTTTTTGTAACCATCTTGTGGAGCACCTCAAAATGCATGAAAACATTAGGGGGTCAAAGTCGTCCAAGGTCATCGAAGGTCAGTATCGAAGATACAAATCTAAATCGGATCACTACCAAATTTTTGCTAGTGATCCGAGATATTTAGATTTGTATTTCATTTTAATAAATGTTCGATACTGACCTTGAATGACCTTGAACGACTTTGACCCATAATGTTTTTATGCGGCTTGAGGTGCTCCACAAGATGGTGGAAAAAATGTACTATTCCATTTAAAAAAGTGGAGGTGACCTCTACTGTGCATCAGCGCCTCCACCGAAATAAAAAATTGGTCGCATTTGATGGCCCCCTTCACACCGTGCACCTTTTGTCTGGAACATTTCTTTGTGACGTCGATAATTACCGAGTTATTTCGGGTGGCAGAGATAAGGGCACCCTGTATATAGTAATATAAAAAAGTAAATATCAAAAATCTACCACGTCTCTAGACACATTTTCTACTGATCATCGCGCTTAACGCTAGCAGCGCTGCCAGATTGCCGGCTCTAGTCTGCTCCAGTCACTTCATGACGCTAGCGTCGCTAGACATTGCTTAATTTAAATCGCTATATCTCTGAAAGTATCCGTTAAAAATGCATCATCTTTTTACCGACTTCGTCATGTGTTCCTCTGTAATTGCGAATATTTAAAGAAAAATCTGTCGAATCGTTTCGATGTTATTGCATGAAATGTGAAATTTTCCACCGTTCCCCATACGAATACGTGTAAAACCGTGCAATATTTGATTGCCGATATCTCGAATACAGAACGCTGAATCCTTTTGAAATTTTGCAGGAAATCACTTAATAGTATATTGAATGTGTCCTCAAAATAACATAAAAAATCTATAGAAAAACGCTTTGGGACTACTTCAAGGGAAACAGGATACAACATATATATGTGACAACATACCACCCACAGAGCAATGGATCACTGAAATAGAGTTATCGGAGCATCGCTGATTATCTAAATCATTGCATCGGTCAAGAAACAGAAAGGCACGAAGTTTTGCCATATGCTCTCCGATCACACAATGTTACGGTTCGTGAGGCGACACATTTTACACCTGGGGAGATAGCACACGGGAAACTCACAAAAACCACTTCTATAACGTCTTCGCGCTGCACACAACCTCTATAGGCTGCCCATCACCAATGGAGCTTACCGTTCGGACACTATTATCTACTAGTAAAGGAACCGTTTCACATGTCGTTACCGGAGCATGGACCACTGGATAATATCCCATCTAAGGACGGAGAGCCATTACAGACTACTTTTCGTGTACGTATACCTACTACCATATTGCTCAACTCGAGTCGTTACCCTCCTCGGCCTGCATATGGATGAGCGTCGCAATATTTCGGAACCCGGAATTATGAAATTCCTTTCATTCGTCAAGCAACGGACTTTGAAGGGTTCGAAATCATGCAAGCTAGAAGGTTGCAGCAATTCGGACTATTTACGAATACTTTTCTATTATAATCGCTAATCGATTTTCGCAATCCATCCCGATGACAACCTACCCGCAGCTACTTGCCGAAATCCTCAAGGCAGCCATCGACTTGGTGACTCCTCAGTCCTATTACGACGTTCCTAACAATCGGTCGAGGAATCTATACTCCCTAGTGGCAAGTCTGCTCACGTACTTAGTTTCGCGTGGGTACGATCGGTGTCGACCCTTCCCACCATTATGATTGCGATCGTATAAGAACTCATCGAATCAAGGCAATATCTTAACGGCCCATCATTCCACCTTCGTATTATTTCGTAAGCATCAATTACCTTAGCTGCATTAACTAGCGTTCTATAGCGAAGCAAACACAGCGACCAAACTTTAACTATCCCAATATTACCGTTTTTATTATCTTCGGACTCAACGCACATCACAATTATAACCATACCGTTTAATGTAAGACTGCTCGAATTGTGTTAGGGAAAGTAAAATAGTGACAACTTCGGAGTTTATTCACGTACATTAAAAGCACCGAACACTTCCAGCAGCGTTACGCCACTTCAAATCAGACAAGAATCCATGTGTCGGGGTTTCTCAGCTCTCGCACAAAATAGCAATAATAATATTAACATTACAACCGCGTAATAATCCGGCTTGTAATTATCGTTCGGACAAAATTGAAGCAATTCAAATTTCCAACTACTGGCATCGAATCTGACGATTTCCAGTTTTAAAAAAGAAAACTATAATAATAGCGCAAATCATTGGGTCAGACGATTATTAAATTTCTACAACAAATTTCCGATAGCGACAAAAATTCTACTGGCTAACTGATTTAAAAAAAAAAGAATAGTCGAAACTAGTATATTATCGAGTTCGCTCAAGATGGCATGCATTGTGTGCTTGTAATATTTAACTCGTAAAATTGTATTGCAGTTGCTTGACTACGGTTGCAAATTTTCCCCTCCAAATCGCATTATTTGATAAGGTTTCTTCGACTTTCCGCCTCTCGAACTGTTACGAGATAGAATGCACAGATAGCCAACGAGAGATACAATAAAATTGAGGGAGATAATTATTCTGTCATTTAGCGCAGAAATTCGGGGAGGAAAACGAAAGAGGAAGGAAATAAGGGTGAAAAGTCTACGACGCGCTGCATGTATATCGATGTACTGCGGGGACGAGCATCCATTAAACTTAGGAGGGAAGAGACAGGAATTATGTGAACGTTGAGCCAGGACGAGCAATTCCGTGTACATGTATTTATTTATATTTATATTGACATGAAGTAATCCGGTGCAGTTCGTAAAGTAAAATATTCGGTCTTATTAAATAGAAGGGCCATCGGATGCGGGGGATGTAAGTTTTTTTAAATCTTGATAAAAGAGAGATATGAGCGAGAAACAAAATTGGAATCTTGGTAAATGTTTATGAAAAAAAACTTAACCGCCGTTGTCGCAATGAGAACCTTTAGCTTCTCTCACTATTTAGTTTCGCCCCATGCTGACGCTTTGCCCTACTGTTAGACGTTCTCGTAAAACAACTGAAAAAAATCGCCGCTCTAGTTGCATGCGAGTCCAAAGTCGTTGGCTTTTCCCACTCTCCAGCTTTACCCCCACTTTGGCTTCGCTCGCGCGCAATCTATGCGTTATTTTTTTACTACTCTTGCTCGCTTGCTCCGCCCCACTCTTTGACTGCCCCACCCGGCCTCACTGTTCGAACTTCTAACTTTCCAGCTACGCCCCACTTTTGTGGCTGTTTCCATGCCCGAAATGCCTCTTACTCTTCGACGGCTTCTGCTTTCTAGCTCCACCCTGCATTTCAAATACCCTCACTCTGTCTGCCCCACTCGCTAGCTCCGCCCTACTCTTTAACTCTTTAACGTACTCAGCAGCTTCGCTCCACTCTTACAGAGTACGCTTCTACTGTACTGCTTCTACTCGCTAGCTTCTCCCCACTCTTGGAACCCCTTCTATGCTCAAGCTGTGCCCCACTCTTCGTGCTCCCCACTCTCCAGTGACGCCACACTGGTTACGCCCCGACCCTCTAGCTTCGCACCGCTCTGGCCTGAATACCTCCAGGCCCAGGACCCCGAAAAATGAAACGCCAGAGAAATCAGCCTGCCTGCTTATACCTGGAAAAAAGCATGGCAATCCTTTTTTCACGTGAGAGTCGTTCGGATCGGGACTCAAGTGGAGGAGGTTCCCTGTTCTTCGATCCTGTAAGCGTAAAGGTGTGCTCCGGCCAGTAAACCTTCCTCTGGACAGAGAACCACCGGCGAGACGTAGCG